>JASDQU010947048.1:5034-33096 GCA_032191745.1 Picea mariana
TCTCTAACTGGAGAATGTGTGAGGCTTCAAACAGCCTCAGAAGTGTACAACTCACAATTATAAAGCAGTACAGAAATACCTGTTGAACAAAAATAGACACGAGGAGCCAGTTGGAATAGGTGCGTGGCCACCAATATCCACATGGATCAATCCTCCCCCCTTAAGAAGCAATGGTATCCATTACATTGAGTTCCCCCATCAGGTGAGGAAACTTCTGCTTGATTTTTCCCTGGGTGAGCCACTTGCCTTGGTGTAGGAGTTGCCTTGCCTTGACAACTCGATAAAGCTGGATCTATTGCTGGCGAGTGCCCTTGACCTGTTTGTCCACAATATGATCAGTGGATGCTTGTTCCATGTATTAAGGATTGAGATATGTTGGTGTCAGTTGTTCAGCAATCTCAGAGGTGTCCAAAAATGGTGGAAAATGTGGCCGAAGGAGGTCCACATTGAATATGGGATGCAGACCAAGGAAGGGTGGAGTGTTGAGCTAAAACTCATTGCTACCCATGACCTTGGTGATAGTGTAAGGACCATAACAAATGGGTCAAAGATTTCGATGGGGCCCAATGAGATGCTCCTTTTGTAAATGTAGCCATACTTTGTCTCCAACCTGAAACTGGTGTGGTACCCTATGTTTATCATGGCATTGGTTGTACTTAACATTGGATTTCTGAAAAATCTCTTGGACCTGTTGGTGGATGTGTTGAATCCACTCAGTGAATATGGTGGCTTTTTCGATCGCAGACTGATCAAGGGAAGATTTGTCTGTGTGGTGGAAAGAGGAAGTGCAACATCAATGGGTCCCAATGGTTGGAATCCTAGACCCACCTGAAATGGGCTATGGATGGTGGAACTATGAAGATCCTTATTGTAGTTGTGTTGGACATATGGGAGACTCTTTTCCCATGTACGGGGATGCTTAGAATTGTACATGTGTAGGATGTGTACAATCATTTGATTAACGAACTCGGTTTGGCCATCAGTTTGGGGCTGGAGAGAAGTGGATTTTGTGAGCTTGGTGTCCAACAGAGACCAGAGAATCGACCAAAAGGTGTTGAGGAACCTGTTGTCTCATTTGGATATGATGGTCTGTGGTATCCCAAAGTGAACCCAAACTCATTCGAAGAAGATCTTGGCAATATTTGTCGCTATGACATTCTTCTTACAGGCTATGAGGATGGCCATCTTTGAAAATTGATCAACAACCACAAACACATAGTCATTTCCATGCTTGGTGGATGACAAACCAGACATGTAATCCATGGAGATGGATTCCCATGGCTTCTCGGGAATAGGAAGAGGGGTGTATAATCCTTGATTCTTGATGGTCGGCTTGGAAATGGCATGGGTAGTGAAAGATCTGATATATTTGATGACATCCTGTTGAATTTTTAGCCAATAAAAATGTTTCTGAATAATGATCACAGTTTTCTCTATGCCAAAATGTCCTACCACCCTATTGTAGTGGGCTTCCCAAATCATCTTTGCACGGTCAGTTGTAGGAACACAAATATGGCCCAGGTGGCATAAGATTCCATATTCAATGTGAAAATTAGTGACAATGGTGCTTGTACCCAAGAGATGATATGTGGTGGCAAATTCTAGATCTTGTTGGTAAATTTGGGGCCACTCAGATGTTTCATGTCCATAGGAATGGAGCACAACAGTAAGTGTAGCCACAAGAGGCTGACTGAGGTAGTCAGTGACATGATTGGAGATACCTGTCTTACAATTGATGTTGATATGAAACTGCTACAAGTAGGTGGACCACTTCTAATGGCATTCATTCTACAATTTCCCCTGTGTTTGTATAAACTGCAGAGGCTTGTGATCAGTGTGTATGATTGTCTCTTTCCCCAGAATGTAATGTTTCCATTGACAAAAGGCTTGTACAATGGAATACATTTCCTTGTCATAGGTGGGGTATTTCCAGACAATATCGGAGAGTGTCTCACTATGGTATGCCACCAGATGCCTGTGCTAAGTGAGAACTGCACCCACAACATAGTCATATGTATCAATGTCAATCTTGAATGGTTGTTGCAGATCGGGTAAGGAGAGTACTGGAGATGAGCACAAACGATGTTTGATATCTTCAAATGCTCATTTTTTCTCCTTCCCCCACACGAAATTGGCCCTACCACTTCCCTTGGTCACCTGGATGAGGGCCCAGGCAATATGGGAGAATCCCAACAAGAACTGTCAGTAGAATTTGGTGAGTCCTAAGAAGCTCTAAAGCTCGGTTAGTGTGGTCAGGGCTGGCCAGTTACGTATGACTTGGATAATAGCTTGATAAACATGTACCCCATTCTCATCAGCAATGTAGCCCAGGTATTGGACCCTGTTCATGCCAAAAGGGCATTTTCCCAAGTTGGCATAAAGCTTGTGTTGCTGTAGAGTGCTAAAAAATTGTTGAATATGTCGCATGTGCTCCTCCCATGTTCTGCTGAAGATGAGGATGTCATACAAATATACTACTACAAAGGAGTAGGTGAAGGGTCTCAATACATCATCCATCAACCTCATGAAATTTGCTAGTGCATTTGTTAAGCCAAAGGGCATGACTAGCCATTCATAGAGACCTTATTTAGACTTGAAGGTTGTCTTCCAGACATCAATTGGTTCGATGGGAACCTAATGGTAGCCAGAATTCAGGTCAATCTTGCTGAAGAAATTTTCCCCATTGAGTTGGTAAAGAAGGTCATCAATCCTGGGAATGGGGTAGCGATTCCTGACTATGGTTTTTTTTAAGGCTATGTAATCAATGCAGATTCGCCAAGTCTCATCCTTCTTTTGCACCAATACAATCAGGCTTCCGCAAGGAGAGGATATGGGTCTGATGTACCCGTTTTGAAGAAGCTCTTGGATCTGACAACTAATTTCATCATTCTCCATTAGTGAGCACCAATAGATTGGTCCATTAGGGAGAGGTGCATCAGGGGTCAAATCAATTGGATGCTTGACTTGGCAGTGTGTTCGTACCCTTGTAGGTGAGAAGAATATGTCTCTCTATTCCTCCATGATCCCATCCACTTTCTTCTGGTGAAATGAGAGGCGTTGTGTAAAGACCACAGATGTGGTGGTGACCTTTTTCTTACTATGAGCATGGATCACAAAGAAGACGAACTTCCCAGTCTGTGAAATGACCTTACTACATTGCTTAGTAGAGATTAAAGAAATAACAGTAGGCGGTGCCACCTCTGGGATCATGTACAATTGTCTACCCAAATTAATAATAATACTTTGAGGTCTAGACTCATACACAGCATGACGCTTCCACAGATATCGTTGTCCTAAAATAAAATCACAAACTTCAAGGGGATAAATATCACATAGTACCTCATCTTTGGAAGGCTTGATGTTGTAGGGAGGAAGACACTGTTGGTTGACATGAAGATCTCTTCCTTCATGAATCCAGCCGATGGTGTAGGGCTGTAGGTGTGGTTTCATTGGCAGGTTTAGTCGCTTGATGACCTCTACTGAAATCAGGTTCTTCTGACTATCACTGTCGACAATGAATTGAATCAGAGCCCCATTGACCCACATCTGTGAGTGAAAGAGGCGTTCCCCTTCCTCTGGTTCTTCTGGTTCGCTTGGTCATAAATTTGTGGTAGCGACCATGGCACTGGGTTCAACATCAATAAGTCACTTTCCTCCTTCAATATTTGACTCAGAATCAGAATCGACCTCTGACTCGGAAGCCTTTAGCTCAGCCACGAGGGATTACTTGGAGTGGGATTTGTTGGTGTTGTGCCAAGGAATTTTATGGTACTCACACCATTTTCTCATGTCCTTCTTCATCCTCTCATTTCCCTTCTTGTGTCGTGGCTTGGACAGATTTTCCTAAGGGTGGCCATCGCGACTTGGTCCCCTTCTATGTGGGTTGGGGTTTCCTTTTCCCTACTTCGGCTGTGAGGGGTTTGTAGATCAAAACTCTTGTCATTTCTGCTTAAATGTCTACTTGATTTTGACAGCATATCTATAAGTTTTTCCTAATGAGGAGATGTATAGGAAGTCCATTTATGTTTGAATGTATCTATGCAAAAACCTGTGGTATTTGAGCAACAAATGACACTCAGAATCTTTGATACCCAATTTGGTGCGGAGGGTATGGAAAATATTGGTGAATTCTGGTACTGTCTGGTCTTTTTCTTGATGTAGGGTGGTCCATCTGGTGTACTGGGCCTCGTAGATTCCAATAGGGTAGTATGGTTCTTTAATGGTGTCCTAGAAGGAATCCTGTGTAGGGGACACCACAAAAATTGCAGATTCCTCCATGACCCTTTGCTCAGAGTAAGTATCCCACCAGTGTTTAACATGGGAAACAAACTTGAGTGAAAAAGTGATATTTTCCTGATCGGAAAAATTGTGGACCGAAAAATATTCTTTGAGTAGATTCAACCATTTATCTACAACGTTTGCAACTATTATTCCTTCAAATAATGAAACATCAAAATTTACCTCTACCTTAAAGGAGGTTGCATGGATGCCTAATGAAGATGCTTCTCCCATGGGAAACCGTTGAAGGATCTGTGTGAAGTTGTCCATCGTTTCGTTCCTTTTTCATGCAAGGGCTTCCTCGAGCAACATTTTAATAGGATCTCCTGCTCCATCATTTTTATTTTTGTCTCCCATGGGTTTTTGTTGGGATTGGCATGACCGATCTGGTACCACTGATCCAGATTTAGGAGCAGAACAAACTGATTAATAGAATGAATATATTAAACAAAGAGATAGGAAGAATAACAAAAATATTCAGTGAAAATATCTTCTATTAAATAATTAAATAGGACGAAACTATAAAACTGCAGAACTAAAACTTGCTTGAATGGTGGTAGTTATCTCTGAGGAGAGATGTGGCTGCTATGCACATCCATCTAAGTATAATGGAATACAATGAGGCTCCATAGGCCCTTTTCATATTACTCATGAGTTTCAAAACCATATACATCCAAAAAACTAACCCTAGAAGGTGAAACACCAAAAGTCATGTGGGACCTATGGGTAAGTTGGTGTAATTTGGTACCTCAACTTCCTAGGGTCATAAATTTTGCATAAGAACTCTGTTTTAGGCGCGTGATAGCCTTTTGGAAAGGTATTTCAGATAAATACAATTCTTCCTTCAGAATCTAACTCTGTCTATAGTCTAACTATGGCGATCCAAAAAAACAATGTTTAGTGCCCCAAAATAGCCCTGAAAGTACAACAAGATGTGATGACATGAAAACATACAAAATAATCCAGTTGGATTAGGCGAGAAGCCATTCGTCTCCACCTGGAGAATGTGTGAGGCTTTAGAAAGCCTCAGAAGTTTATAACTCACAATTATAAAGCAGTACATAAATATGTTATGAACAAAAATGATTACGAGGAGCCATTTGGAATAGGTGGGTGGTCACCAATATCCACCTGGATCAAAATTTCTTGAGTTTTTTCTTGGAAATGTATATCAAAATATTGATCACTCTATGTGGAGCTTGAGTTTCTCTTGGGGTAGAGATCACATGAAGGATTTTTGAATAATGTTCCTAGATTTTTCATCATGTGTGTGGCTTTTGGTGAGCCTTCCATGAGAATGGATGTTATGGTGAACTAGTCAAATATTTTGCATTTGAGAGTTCCTAAGACTATGGATCTATTATTTCTTGTACTTAATGGTGTGTTTGGTAATTGGATTTGGCCTACAAGAGAGCTTTGAGAACTATAAAAAAATGGATATTCCTTGGTTGTAAAGGGTAGTTTTGGATGTAGTGTACCCCAATGTTTTTTTTATAAGGGAAAATTTTCCAATTTGGTTAAATTTTTTTAAAAATTAAGAAATTTAGGCTAATTTTTTTCATTTTTGTATTTGTCACGTCCCTATAGTGTATGCTGCTAAATCTTGTGATCTTTCACTTCTTGAGGGCATGAGAGACTGAAATGTTTCTTTCTTGGCTACCTGGAAACACTAAGTTTACTTTTTCCGAACTACGCCTCTTCACCTAGAGCATACACATACTTTGTTATCGGCTACCGATGAGTCACACTCCTACTCTAGTGCAAGTCTTGTATACTTAGACATTTGTTAATATATCTAACACTTAGTCATTTTTAAGCATACATCGATGAACATGAAAACCCAAGAGAACAAATGAAAGAAACATAGATATAGTGTGGGCGGTACAAACTATACCTAACAATCGACTGAGTCTTTGTTATTTCGAAATAGTTACGATATGAGAACTATTGGCTCGGTTTACAAATTCAACATAGTCACACGAATCACCTAACCTCACTAAGATACTCATAAACAGATTCATCACACTAATACTTTGTCGCAATCATCTCTGAAACCTCTTGCGATGCACCTCAAACATTCCCTCAACTATAGACTTGTTGTCTCTTCGTTTCTGCAGACTTCACAGATTTTGGTTCTGCCTCATACATGCTTTCAATAGACCTGAATTTCTAGACTTCCCCAAAATTGGACCAAGATAAGCTCTCTCAACTCTGTCAACCGAATCCACCTCAAGGCAACACAAGTCCTCCCAAGTGGAGCAAATTGGCTCCTTGATGGATCTCTCCCTCTTTGTCTACCTCTAAACTACATAGCTCTTCTTTCTCTCCTTCTCTTCCAAGCTACTTTCTTGGTTGTGAGCCCTCTTTCCTTTATAGGCATCCATTTGTCGCATCTCTTTTCTCACGGGTGAGTCGACCTATTGATTCTCCAAGTCATGTCCCTTCACAAGGTTGGGCCGAATCCTCATATGGGCATGTCCAGGCTTCTTTCCTAATCGACCCACTGAACACCTCATTATATCATTTGGTCGACCCACCAATCTGTGTAGCCGACTCATTGTCTTGGGTGTGCACGCCCCTTAGGTGAGTCAAGCCAACTCTACTAAGTGCACCCCCTATGCCTTAGACGATTTTCCTTTGTTGGTGGAGCACCCAATTCATTCCCTCAACCCTTCATCAAACCACCCGTTGTTTGAATTATGTCACAAGGCATCTCAGGTGGAGTTTCCCCTTGGCATATCATGCACCCAAGGAACCCCAACTCTCCCCTATACTAAGAATTTGATCTCCTCATTTTCACCGAGTGTCTTTCTTGCCCAATTTCCTCCATTTTGGTTTGTGGAAGAAGTGTGTGCACCCGAGCTTGGCACCATAGGCCTTACAATATTCAAAATAAAATTTAAATAGTCTAATCTATGATTATAGTTACGCACATATTTATATTTTTTGCCTAAATTTAAAAATTTTACAAGAACACATAATAGGTTTTTTCAATATATTTTCCAAATCCGTGATTGTGCATCTCAAATTTTAGGGAATATTCGCTATGTATCTATTCTTAAATAATATTGGATACTCTCAAAGGATTAGATCTTGTAAATGATTTTTTTACTTGTTGAAGCCAAAAGCATAGTGTGTGTGTGTGTGTGTGTGTGTGTGTGTGTGTGTGTGTGTGTGTGTGTGTGTGTGTGTGTGTGTGTGTGTATCTTTTGTCTTTAAATATAACATAGATTCCCACCATTGGTGTTAAATTGTAAAATGTTTTCTTCAAACTTTTTTTCAAGCACAAGATCCACTCAAATTGTTTGTTAACATTTACCATTGGTTATATCAAATTTGTAACCTTGATGAATACCAAACTACTCGTGTTTGAATGCAATGAGATCTTCAACTTGGAGTTGGACTCAATTCTTTAACTTAACTCAAATTTAAAAGAAAATAAACAAATAATAAAAAATTTAAAGAATAGATATAAGTAAGTTGATTTATCTGTTATGTATAGCAAAAATTGTCAATTGGGTTTAGCTTGGATGGTTGTGAGGAATGATATTTATCTTCCCCATCATGGTTCAATTCCCATAAATTACATGTTAAGCTCATAATGAGTATTTTTTAATGGCTTTGAGCCTATATGTATTGGAAAGTTCTCTTTGATTCAATTGGGAGTGGGGTATTTTTTGAAATTTAATTATTTCATAATATTTTTCATAGCAATATCCATGGGTGTCCAATCCTATATTAATATTTTGAAACATGCACATGTAATACTACAACGAGAAACACTCATATAATAAGTAAATTGCAATAGAATATGCATATTAGATATAACATTGATAAAATTGAGAGTGACAATACTTACCCAACATAAGAAACACTCATCATAAATATTCATCCATTGTAAATAATGTAATTAGAAAATTTCTCCTAATGATTTTTTTCAATAAGGAATTATTTGCAAGGTTGGTATACTTTTCCATGAAAAAAATGAATGACTCTCCAAACTTAAAATGAACATTGAATACAATATTCTCTTACCTTTATATACTCTACGATAAATATCATATCCTTAATTTTTCCCTGGTTACGACTTACATGGTTTGAACAAAAAAAAATTACTGTAACCATCTTATGTCGAGTCATTTTTGTTGAAGGCGATGTTCATTAGAGGTGTTTCTAGTAGTGTTATGTTAATCAAATTTATTGTGTCATAGATCCATGTAATGGAATAGTGATTTATATCCAATTGGTTATTGAGGATACTGTGATATTAGATAGAAAAACCAGAGTTGTAGTAGAGAAAGCAATGGTGATATTCTAGATCCTAAGCTTTCATGTGTGTCACAGAATCTTGGATCTACACAAATATGGAATCCATTTTTTCCTATGCATGTATGGGATTGGTAAATGGATCATAATGTGTAGATTCATTATTGCGCGTGTCACAATGAAAGTCAGTGTCAAAAAATTCATTCGTTGTGATACCAATAGTTTGAGGATTACTTAGTGTGTCTGATTTGATTGCTTTCTTGGTGTGTTCGAGATGAGCATCATATGGATTGGTGTGCTTGAGTTAAGATAGATAAATTTATTATTGTGTTCGATTTGATAGTTTGCTTGGTGTTTCATAGCTGAATGGAGGATATCTTGGTGTGTTTGAGATGAAAACTAGATGACCCCAATTATGGTGTGTCCAAGTTGGGAGGTTCGGTCTATATGATGACTATGTGACTACAAGTTAAATAGAACATTTGGATGTGCATCCTCATGTTTGAGAACATAAGTTGAACTAGCCAATAGATCTTCCTTGAGCATTAGGGAAACTGTTGCATCTCCATATGGCATAGTCGAGTTGAATATTTGAAATGACCACCTATTGAATTTCCCCAAAGGGGGATTATATTCACCTATATAGGGTTTTTTATAACACTTCGATGAGGTGGTCATGTGTTGGTTGAATTATCTATGAGTGGACTATATGTTGGTTGTGGACTCATGGTAATGATATGGGATCATAAATCTGTATACAAGGTTTTATGTGTGTCAGAATGAGGAAAGACTCAAGGGTCAAGTGTTAACAAACATTTGTTGCATTCGTTGCAGTATTTATCTCTTGGAATGTTGACGGAATTGGTTTCACATCCAAGGGGATTCCATCAATAATTTTAATGAGCCATGTACATAAAAGACTTTCTATTACAAGTACTTGTTAAGGGAGAATATTGGAATTATTAAGTCCTACCTGTCTTATAGCTTCATGTGTGATATTTGATCATATAAGAAGATTGTGGATTTTCTTGTATTGGTCATTGTAAAGTAAAATTTGTCTCTACTTTAGCAATTTTTATTCCAAGAGGTTAATAGATTAGTTGGCTATGAGAGATTCTCTCCGACTTGTTAGCTCCTAGTTTGGTGTGTAGTTGAGATATTCTCTCAAATAAGTTGTTCCAATGATAAGATAGTGTGTCTATCTTAAGGAAAATATTGATGTGTTTATATGTGTATTATTACATTGATTAAATTTTGTTTCCCTTGGAAAAAAAAAAATCATTGTTATTCAATATTGAATCAAAGGAAACTTCCCAAAACTTCCCAAAATACAGATAAGTCTATTTATGCTTTGAGACAATCCAAAAAGAACTATGTCCTTCATACTATTTTTTGACATACCACATAATTATAAGTCTCTAATAATGTCCTCATTGATAATAAACCTTACAAAAGATGATTTTTTCATAAATTTACAAAATTGTGACGATGTTCTTGACAAAATCAAAAGAAACACACTGTCCTTAGACTTAGAAGATATAAAATTGACCATAGATTATCAGAGAATCCTTGTAGACCTCCTCGAAATGGAGCCACCCAGGATTCTTATCCAGTGCTAGTTTTGAAAGTTAGTCTGCCATTGAATTCAACTGTCTATGGACATGTAGACCATTCAACCATCTGAATGGAATTTTTAGTTCTTGAATGTTCACCTTCCATGGCCTTAAGTTGAGTGCTTCTAGTTGAGACTTCCCATCCGGCCAGTCTATGAAAACCCTCGAGTCACCAACCACCATTAAATATTCAACGTGGCATCCATTTTCAATAGAGAGGAGGGCCCATAATCCAAGAATTTTTTCCTTAGTATTAGTGCCAACACCAACAACAAAATGTTCTTTGAAGAAATGTTTGGTTTTGAACTTCAATACAATTCCTACACCACAAATGCCTCTTTGTGCAACACCATAAAAGAACCCAATAGGATTATTATCAAAATAAACTAGGTTCAAAATGAAATCAATGCATTCACCTTTCTTTGGAACGGGAAAATTCTTGACAACCAACACTATTCTTGAGGTAGTGGCCGCATCATTCCTAGTCCAATCCTCAAACAAGATGTTGTTCCTATAATGCCAAATTCCTTTGAGAAAAATAAATGGAACTACCCTATGTATAGGAGATGAAATAAACTAGCTATGAAGATTTTTTTCTAAAGTAGGCATGTTCCAAGATCCCTCTAATTTTATTTTATTATAGACATTTTCCAAGATATATTGTGAAATTGAAGACTGAAAAAACAAATGCATTGCATACTCTTCTTCATTCAAGCAGAGAGTGCAAACATAGGGACCTATACCCCCCTTAAGCTTGTAATTTACCCAAGTGAGGACATGATCCTTTAAGAACATCCATATAAAGAGAATTAAATTGTATGGAGGCTTAACTTTCCACAATTCTTGGTACCACGAAACTGGATCCTCCACCACATCCTGAGTTGTAAGAGCATCATAAGCTAATTTGGCAGTCACTGTTCCCAATGAATTATTCCATGTCTAGAATAATAGGTCTGCATCACTTTTAATAGTAACACCACTATTTATTAACATTTCCATATAGATAGACCATTCAATAGCCAACTCACCCTCCAATCCAAGGTCCATTGCTGAAAGCTAATCTTGTGTATTAGAAGAATTTAAAGAAGATGTGTATGTGATATGTGCCAAGGAGTATACATGTAGGTCATTCAAATGTCGAACTAGAGCATCTGGCAGTTTGTACATATGATAAAAACATATGAAAGGGTATTGTCCAATATGAACCCTAGTCCCATTCCAAACTGACCATGCCAACCACCTATTCACTAGATGCAAAGAACCCATAAAATTATTCCAAAATTTAGAAGAAATAGGAAACTTGTTATTATCAGTGCACAGCCAAAATACAACCTCAACACCTTTCAAGTACCTTTTGATCAAAACCTTGCTCCATGGATAGAGTCCAAACAACCCCCCACAAAGGGACTTTGCATCCAATTCTTTTTCAAGCCTGTTCAAGTTCTGAATTCCCGATCCTCCCAAATCCTTTGGCCTTGTAATTGAATCCGAAATGGCTAAATGAAACCCAATGGGTTTTTTAGAACCTTTCCATAGGAATCTAGAGAATATTTGACTAATGTTATCAATAATATTCAAAGCCACCTTTACTAAACAAAGCCAATAAAACAACATATTTTGTAAAACAAAGTTGACTAGAACCAGTCTACCACCCAGGGAGAGCCATCTACTCGTCCAATGTCCAATCTTCTTCTCCACTTTCTGGAGTAGCCAATGCCAATCATTTACTCTATAATCATTCAGTTTAAAAAAAAATCCAAGGTATTTTATCCTTTGATCCAAAGGAGAAAAAAGCATCCCAAATATCTCTACTAATCTATTTTTAAATGTGTTTAACCTACACGGAATAGATATAGATAGAAAATACCACACACATTTGCGGAGAGAAATTGAGAAAGAAGAAGCAAGAGATAAATAATGGAATAATTCTCATTAACTATATGAATAATAAATAATTTACACATGATATACTCTATATAACTCAACCAATGCACACTAGAGGTAAATCCAATGCACCATAGTGGTGGTCTAGAGTGATCTAGACACAAACCAACAATTACAGGAGTGAACTGCCACCCAGTCTAGTCTCTCGGGCAGTTACGAGAGTGAAATGCCACCTAGCTGAGTTGACTAGTCTTCCAGTCTTCATTTAACTGACTGAAACAGAGTGAAGTGAGGAGGAGATTACAGAATCAAGGGTAATGTGCTATCCTGGTGATGATTCCAATTTTGCATGGTGACAAAACTAATGCAGCATCTAGAATCCACTCAACTAGTCAAACTGAAGTGAAAACTAAAGAGAATATTCTCTTAGAGGAATATTCTCCCTAAACTTTAGTAGACTGGATAACGACTAATAAACATAGGAAAAACCTTAGGAAAAAAAAATCCTAGGTGTGTGTGAAGTAACTCCAACAACCCCCCTGAACATCACTATGGTGAAAATAAAGAATGGGTCCCGATAATGAGGCCATGTTAGGTACCCAAATACAAAAAAAACACTGAAATAAAGTCAGGAATGAGGGAAAACCTCATGGGAAATACCCCACTAAAGGTACAATGTATGTAAAAAGAAGAAATAATAGTTTCTAGGCAATTGTGTCCTTCACTCCAAGACGAATTCGCAGAGAATGGAACTTTTTCTCTATGAAGGTCTTGGTGAAGATGCCTTTCATTTTTTCTATTGAAGGACAGAATTGTAGGTCTATGAACCCCTCGTGTACTATGTCCCAAATGTAGTGCATTTGGATCTCTATGTGCTTCATCTGTTTCCTTTGAACTGGATCTCTTCAGAACTTCAAATTTCTCTGGTGTTCACACGAGATGATGATCAGTCGATAAAACTGAATGTCCAACTCAGTGAGAAAAATGTTGTAGCCACATATCCTAAATGGTTATGTTAATTACCCCTTTGTGCTATGCCTTTGCTAAATATAGAGCAATAACAGCCTGCTTCTTGCTTGACCAACAGATAGGCCTGAAACCAAGACTGAGTGAGTAACCATATGTGGAATTGCGGTCAGTGTTATCGCCAGCCCAATCATAATCAGTGAACCTGATGAGATATAATGTAGAGTCTTTTTCATAATGAATCCCAAAGGTGATGGTTCCCTGTACTTATCGAAGGATACACTTTGCAACCTTCCAATGTCGCTCATGCAACTCCTGCATGAACCTAGAAATTGCATCAACTACATAGGAGAGGTCTGGTCTGGAGTGTGTGAGATACAAAAACCTCCCCACTAGTTTTCTGTACAGTGTGTTGTCAACCAGCGGAGTGTCCCCACCAACCTCAAGTTTGAGTACTGAAAGGAAAGGAGTCGGAGCAGACTTGCAGTTTGTCATGTGAAATCTCTCAAGGATATCTCGTGCATACTTCGTCTGAGACAATTTGATGCCTGATGCATCTTGACTGATCTCGATTCCAAGGAAGAATTGTAGTGGACCCATGTCCATCATCAATAACTTGACATGTAGAATCCTCTTGATTGTAACAATCGTTGAAGTCGAGAAATCGGTGATCAGTAAATCATCAACCATACAGAACTAAGAGTAGAAGTGAGTTAGTCATCCTGAGCATATAGACATTCAGGTCTGATTTACAATGTACAAATTTCTGTGACAACAAGTAGGAGTCCATCTTGGCATACCATTCCCTCGAAGCCATCTTGAGTCCATAAAGATATTTCTTCAGTCGAAATACCAAAGAGGAATCCTACATAAATCTATGGGGCTGCCCCATATAGATTTCCTCAAAGAGATCACCATGAAGAAATGCATTCTTCACGTCCATATGATGGACTTCCCATCCCTTGGTTGTCACAATGTAAAGTGCCAAACATATGGAATTCGTCTTCACTACTAGATTTAAGGTCTCATCATAGTCAATGCCATGCACCTGCTGAAATCCTTTGGAAACTATCCTAGTTTTGTATCTGCTAATATGTCCATCCACTGTGCTCATGGTCTTGTAGACCCATCTACACCTGACAAGTTTCCTTCCTGAAGGAAGGGGAACCAGATCCCAAGTCTAGTTCTCGAGGAAGGAGTTGTACTCATCCTCCATGGAAGATTCCCAAAAGGGATTTCCAGCAGCCTCGCCATAAGACTATGGATCTGAATACTGAACCAAGAAAAGATGCTTGGAGGGAAATGGTTTAGCGAAAGTGAGTGCAATAGGAGTCTCCTCAAAATCATATCGAGTCCTCCTAGTGTTGAATGGATCACCAAAAAGATCCCTTTCATCCTGAAGAGTAGTATGGGCCCACTTTGGCCTCTTCTCTGGCTCTGCATCTGCATTTGGATGCACTGAATATGCATATGACCATACTGACTCTATCTCTGGATCATTAGAATCCTCTAAATTAGAACTCTTGTCTGAAGAAGAGTCGACATGTTCATGCTCATCATCTCGGATAGGTGGAAGAATGAAGGTTCCTATATGCGGCTGTTGAGGTACATGTGAGACACATTCCTAGAATTGGACACTTCACTCAATGATGAGCCAATTTGAGGAAAGATCAATAAGTCTGTATCCCTTCACACCCTCGGGGTATGCAACAAATATAAACCTGTACATGCCTTTTTTCAAAATTCTACTGAGACTTTCCACCACCAACAAGAATAGTAAAGGTGAGAGGGGGAAGCCTTGTTGCATTCCTCTATGAATTTTGAAGAAATCGATTGGAGTTCCATTAAAAAATACTACATATTTATCACTAGAAACACATCCCATTATCTATTGTGTCACCTCCCATTTTAGGCCAATTTGAATCATCATCATCTGAAGGTAGTGCCAGCTAACCTTATCATAAGCTTTCCTAAGATCCAACTTTAGAATGAGAGATTTCATTTTCCTAGTTTTGACTCTGTGCATATACTCCTGAGATAGCCCAACACCATCAAAAATCAACATGTCTTTTAAAAACCCAAATTCTCCGATGAGATACTAGAAGCCAACTTTTCTTTTAACCTATTGGCAATAATTTTCGAAATGAATTTATATACAAAATTACAAAGTGCAATGGGTCTGAAGTCATTAAAAGAGGAAGGCTTCAAATCTTTTGGGATAAGGGCCACAAAGGTGGCATTCAATAATCCAATGAATTTGCTAGATATTTTGGATTCTTCAATAGCCCCCAGGAGGTCATTCCCCATAATATCAAATAAATGTATGAATAGTTCCTGGGTCCACCCATTAGGACTAGGACTTTTGTCCTTTGGCATTCTTGAAATAGTTTCTTCTACCTCCTCTAGAGTAACCTATTTCCCCACTTCATCACTTTCCTCATCTGTGAAAATATGAGGCACATCCTTTATAACTCTGAATTGAGTAAGTGTATCCTCCTTATCTTATTTTTTGTACATAGTCCTGAAAAGCTTAAAATAAACAGACCTAAGATCAACCCGTGAAGTCAAATTGTGGCCTTCTAAATCAGTTAATACCCAAATAGTATTAGTCAACCTTTTATGTTCAACAAATTTATGAAAATAATTAGTGTTCTTATCCCCACTTTGGAGCCAAATGGAATGACTTCTAAGACTCCATGTTTCTTCATCCAACCTTAAAATATCCACTTTCTGCTTCTCTAAGGAACTGATAAGTTCTTTATCCTTTATAGAGAATAATTGAGAAGGAAAATTTTTAAAGATCTATCCCAATTTCATGTCAATCTAGCAAATTTCATATTTTATCTTCTTATTTTTCTCATTCAACAACTTTATCACTTCATCTTTGATTTTTTTAAGCTTCTCGACTATTAGCCTCATCGCTAAAGTGTTCTCCCACTGAGCCATAGAACTCCAGCTTGATCGGACTAAAGTGATGAAATATGGTTCAGTCAACTAGGCCTTATTAAATTTGAAGGGGGGAGAAGGTCTGATCAAAGGACTCATCAATTTGAAGACAAATAGGATTATGATATGAGAGTGTTGAGTTTAAAGTCCATGACCTGCATCTTCCCAAGCTCCCTAACATCCCTTCATTTATGAGGAAATGATCTAGTCATTTTGAAATACCTGTAGTACCCAACCTACCATTCTTCCAAGTAGGAATATTAGGGTAGGGAGGGACAACGACCAAACCAATAGATGTGAACATGTTTGGAAAATAAGTATACAAAGGATCCAACCTAGCATGATCACCCCATATATCCCTTGAAGTTATTGTAAGGTTCAATTTGCTACCAATGATCAATCCCCCTTCCATAAGAAAGCCACAGTCCAGCAAGGGCTTCCAAAGGTTCACTATATCCGTATATGGGCCATATTCATTTAGTATTATGACCTTCTTAGTGACATCTTTCAGCCGACCCTAAAGAAGGATACCTGCATTGGTGGAAAAAGCACACAGGCCATCACTTCTAGGGTTCCATCTATAGAGTAGTCCCCTAGAATGACCATTTCGATCCATAACTACACATTCTCAAAAAAGACAACATTTAAGGAGAAATCAATTTCCTTATCACTAACTACCATGGTTTCTTGAAGGAAGATAATGTCAGCTTGAACATATGCGATCTGATGTTTGAGGGATAAATTTTTTTTAGTAATCCGGATTATTTTCGACACGAAATGAGATCAGAGATATAATAAAGAAGTGCACAGAGATATCACAGATATTCAATAATATAACATAAATATATCAAAGATGCAACCATAAACATAGAGATGCAGTAATACATGATTTCTATTAATGAAATAAATGTATAGAGACTTTAAAAATACAGAGTGAAAGACTCGCTAGAATGGTGGCATCTTATCTCTGAGAAGAGATGTGACGGCTACTCACATTCGCAAGAAGATGATTACAATGAGGCTCTGAAGGCCTTTTTACAATAAATACGAATGCCAAAAATCCTAGACATCCAAAAACCTAACCCTAGGAGATGAAGCACCAAAATTCATGTGGGCCCCATTTGGGTAAGTTATTACATCAACTTCCTGGGGTCGCAACTTTTGCATACGATCTCCATTTTAGGCGTATGATATCTCATTGGAAAGGTATCATCGAGGAGATTCATTTTGGGGGCTCAATCATGCCTTTGACTATCATTGAGAATCTCGATCTCAAAAATCCTGCATTTAGGCCCTCAAAATGTCCTCGGAAGTTAAAACCTGCTAAAAATAGTAAATTGCCAAAATTGCCAGAAAACTATTTTGAGCCAGCTAGAAAAGATCAGTGGCCACCGATATACACTTGGATCAGTTAAGGCCCCTAATCCCCCATAAATTGAGAGAAAAATAATCATGGAACAAACCCAAAAGAGGGTTTCATTTCTCTAAGGGCCCTATGGGGAGAGGAAGGAAAATGATGGGATATTTCACCAGATAGTGGAGGGATAAAAGGTGTGAGACCTCCATCTATTGCCCCTTTCCCAATTTTGACATCTCTTTTTCCTATCTTTTTTTTCACTATGACATTAGATCTATCAACAAGGCTAGGAGGAGATTATAACTTTTTAGATTCCATTAAAGGGGTGACTGAGAGGACCTCTTTATAAGTGGGGACATGTCCAATGGATACTGTTAAATCCTTTGTTATCTCAAGGGAGAAATGATTATTCCTATGTAATGGGTCAGCTTCCAACAAAAGTGGTTGAGTGGATTCTTCCTCAAGGCCAATAATATCGAGCCCCTTATCCATGAACAAATGAGTTTAGCGGGAGGGAAGTGTGTTCCGAACAGTGGAACAAAGAACTTCCACCCCAACCGAACAAACGATAGGAGAGACTTGGTTGATGAAATATGTTCCGGCTTGAACGTGAGCTTACAACCCTTTTAAACACAGTCCCTTCCTTGTGGGATCCTTCTTTAATCTATTTAGTACTAAGTCCCAAAACCCCCAAAAATATCTACAAGCCAAACTTCATGAGAAATGAGAGATCTCCTATCATCTGTAGATAGAGTGTTAAAAAAGGAAGGATAAAATGTAGACATCTTACCTAGAAAAGAGTCATGCTAGAAAGTAACAACATCAGGATCAAGGATTGAAAACTAGCCTAAAACCCTAGGAGAGTCCTCCTCTCAGGTCAAAACATCAAGAGGCTTCTTCTCAGTGGGGTGCTTATCTTTTAGGTGACCCGTCTTCCAGCAAGAGTGACAATGAAAGGGTTCTCCCCAATAGTCAAGAGAACCCATAAAGGAGGATTCTCCCAAAGATATTTCGATCTCGTTAGGAAAACCCAACTCCAGATCCATTTCTACTAGTACCCAGGCTAGCCTCTTATTATTCCACCTTAAGGACTTCTCCTTAAAATACACAAATCTTCCAACCGAATTTGCAATGTCTATGAAAATACACACCGACCAGAGTTCTAACAAGAAATCAGGAAGGAGAATCCATAAGAATCTACCCAAGAAGGTTTCCATGAGAGGGTTAAATCCTGGTCACCAACGTTTTATCATGAGGACACCTCGGCTCAAGATCCATGGATGAACTGGTATTTTTTACAGGTCTTCTTCCACTAGGAATAGAAGACAAGCCAATGATTTGAGAGTAGATTATACCTTGCGAAATGACTCTAATGTCCCCAAGGCCGAGCCCTATTGTAAATCATGTCTATGAATTATAAAGCTTGCATTATGAATTGTAATTATGTTTTATAGGCCGGTGAGCCAAGTTTATATACGCTGGTGGGATTATGTGATTATTAGGCCAGAGAGCCTGATTTTTGTACATGTAACGATGCACATTATTAATGTAAAAACATCTTTGCATGTGGACCGACCATGATGAATGAGTGATAGGGGACTAAGCTTCCACAAAGAATGGGTATGGAGAGGGGGCTAAGAGGTTGGAAGAGGGGCCAAGCTGGGGGGACTTAAACCCTTGATAATAATATTACATTATTATTCTAAAGTGATGTGTGAAACATGTTTCCCTGATCCCAAATCCATTGAAGGGGAAACACATGCCTAAAAGCGCACACCAGCTGATGAAGCGCATGCATCCTCATGGGCGATGTGCGTCGGCCTAGGCGCATGCAGTAAAAAACTAAAAAGAGATCTGTGTTGGGGGTTCGTCCGACATTCCTCCTTCCATCACCTGAGTCGAGAGTTCGTTCTCGATTCTTCGTCAGAAACTAGCAGGTGTCCAAGAGAGACCTCTGTCTAGTGTTCATACTTAGATCCATCACCTGAACCATCTAATACTCTGCATGGAATCTTTGTGTACCCTTACGCATTTTTGAAACCAGAACCAAGAAGCCATCCTATGTTGTCGGTTGAGAAAGGATGTCCCCGAAGTGAAGAGAGGCGCGAATTTATAGAGACCTGAGCGGATTCAGAATCTGGGCATCTTTTCATTTCGTCATCATGATCCATCAATATGGTTAGTATCGGGGTACACTTTATTTTCCTTGGGGTCAGGTTGAGGTCAGTATTATTTTCATATGAAATCTGAATACTTGCCGTCCCAGAATATGTTTACATGAAAGATGAATCCCAGAAATTTCCATGCAACTTACTCTGGTTGAATCATCAACAAGGTTCCATGAAAATAAAGTTGAGGCCACATTAGGTTGCTCGTTTTAAACAATGTTCACTAGATTTGTACATCTACCTTTCACCTTATGTTGCCGACATTTTCATTTACCTTTCACCTTACATCGTATTCTAATGCATTAGATTCCCATCTTTATTTTCTCTAAATTCCTTAAGAAAATTGCAACTACATCCCCTTATGGTGTATACTCTTGTTATTATTCCTAACCAATGGGACTATAGAAATCATTTTTTAGTTCACAAAGTGTAGCTACTTTTGTTGTGTTGTTGGTTTTTTCAAAAGCAAGTCAAATTGGTCAAGGGATGTAGGCCGAAAACAGTCAAAGATGAACAGGAAGAGAAGGTGTGTTGTTTTAAGATTGTATTGGTCACTTTGTTTTTGGGTTGTTTAATGAATTTATCTACCATGTCATCTATTATGGTTCAAAAAGATGGAGTTGTTCTGAAGTTCCAAGTGTTGGGAGTGGCGAGTTGCAGGAGTTCTAATTTTGGAGTTGTGGAAGTCTATGTCAGAGTGTAAGAAATCCTCTGCATTGTATGCTATATTCTAGGGAAGATTACGTCCTGATTCTTATTTTTCATTTCCCTATTGTTAGTGTGTATTTTTCTTCTTATTTTGCAGTTTCTTGATGGTATGGAGATAGTGCACATATAAAGTTAGGGAGAAATGCATTATTTTGCATGTGCTACAAATCAATGTTGTTCTTAGGTTGGATGCATTTTCATATGTTGTTAGGGATTTGTTGGCAGCCAAATATGTTTTTTGATATTTAACATGATCGAAAGATATCACACTTTTTTGTAGCTTCCATCAACTCAAATTTGTAAACATTTTTGAGTTTCGAAATGATTGTTGGATTAAACCTTACCTTATTAATTTTTTATTGTTTTCATTTTTCGTTTGTTTTATTTTTAATTCATGACTATAAGCATGAATTAAACATAAAAATTGGCTTGGTTTAATAATTTTGTTCCTTAGAAATATCCTTTAAAACACCATCCATATGTAATTAAAATGCAAACCTCATGAAATGGTTGATTGATCCATTTTTCGATTTTTTTGGTTTTAATATGGTTGTTATGGATTCAATAGTTCGATATTTCATTGTCAAATTGTTTTGGTACATAAAAAACTTTGGTTAATTATTTGATATTCTTTTCATAAGTTTAATGGTCGTATCAACATTCATGCCAATGAGTACAAACCTATTGTACTCACGTTTTCACCTTACCTTGCTGGCTCAAAACATTAATGAAGCTATTCATTATCTACATAGGGTTTTGTACTTTGTATTTTTTGGCACTCATCGTGAGAGATGGTAAGGAATACAATGAATCCTCTAGTTTTCTCTCTCACTATTCGAGTTATGATAACCCATAGGCTCTACTATTTCCATGTTTCCACTCTCCGTTCAGACCTGTTGATGTTTCTCGCACGATTAGAACCTAAAACTATTCCAAGTAATCTTTGTTGCATCCTTGTTACAATGGTCATGGCACCCATCGTTCGCATAGAGCCGAACAGATGCGAAGCCTTATTATCCCATGATGATACTATCGATGACCTAAAGAGTCATGGTTGGGATGTATTCCTCAAAAAAATTGAGGGTTATGACCTTCAGGTGGAAAAATCCTTTGCACAAACCTTTGATGGTTTCAGAGCTAAGATTGGAGACATGCAGTTAGAATTGACCAAGGAATATGTGAGCAAAGAAACAAGACTTCCATCAAAGGGAGAGAGGTGGTTTAAAAACACCCGAATAGAAGAAGTTCTATGGAGTCCGTTTATGGCATCTCGTAAAACTACTTGCTGCATCAAAGGTATTCCTATTGCTCTGTTAAAACCTAGATGACATAGTTTGTTGTTAATTTTGAAACAATTTGTTACGTGCAAAGGTCAATACGGATTGGTTTTTCTCTACCATATCTATTTGCTCATGAATTTCATAGGTTTCAATTTAGATATGCCCATTTACTTATTGATGAGTCTTTAAAAGATGTCCAAACGATACAAGCAACAAGGTGTCGATTCGAGCCTGTTTCACCATGGATTGGTGAAAATCTTGTTGACGTATCATCTGTCGACCTTAGGTGACAGTTAGGATACCTTTTTGATGAGGAATGGCTTCGTCGAGGTTGATCCTACAACAAAACCTAACTCAGAAAATAAAGTGGTTGAAAACTAGTTCGATAATTTAATTAATGGACCAAAGTTTACTGATAAAACCCCTCTAGATAAAGGATCACCACATAGGTTTTTTCTTACAAGATCTCCATAACAAGCAACTAATGAATTGAAAGGAAATGACCCTTGTGTGCCTGTGAACGATGACAGTTTGAACATTAATGTTAAGTATGATGTCAAGAAACTCTGTAAAGGAACAAAACAACAGTGCACAGATTTGGGTTTCAAGAATAAGAAGGCTGGTCTCCTAATCTATAGAAAATTAAGGAACCGAAAGGATACTCATCTGAGCTCAATCAATCCGATCGAGATTGATGAGGTTTCAGATCATGAGATAGAGGATTTCCTAGCATGGGAAGATCCCAAAATGCAGTGTTCCAAGAAAGAGGTCATCACCCATGTCGAACCATATGATTTCGTGACCAATTTTCCCCCATGTCCTAAGGGTAAAAAGGGGTTTTTGGGTATCGACCATGATTTAGAGAAAACAACAGGAAAGGTTGAAGCACCCTTGGTCGACTGTGTCTTGCATCAATCTGTCATCTCCCTAGTACCCTATGATAGTTGCCTCTGTTGGGTAGAGCGTTACTATACCGATGTCCCTCTCTTAGGCCCGAATTAAAACTTTGACTACTCAGAACGATCCGTTGAAGCAAGAAAACCTTGATCTGAAGGCACATGCATAAAGGGAGAAGAAATGAATCAATAGATCTGGAAACATAGTCATTAAGAATAAGACCAGTGTCAAAGAAATTATAAACTTTGAACTGATTGATCCCTCTCTAGTTGATTTTTAATGGTAAAACATTTTATTTTCATTTCATTGTTTTCTGTAATCTAAGTCTAAATAAGTAGATTTGAGTTTTGATTTCATTTATTAAAATTAAGATAGGCTACAGAATCGAAGATTCTCTAGTCAGTCCTTTTAATAATAATAATTAGTGATTAGCAATTGTTTTTCTAATATATGAAATTGGTTTTTGTATTCTCGGGAAATGGGAGATCCTACTGTTGATTACTTGGAAGAAATATTTTCAATTATATGCCTAAATGATTAGTAGTTTCTCCTTCTTTATGTTTTATAAAAACTTTGATTTATTTTTTTATAAACCAACTCTGTTATGAGTGGTTTCCAATCCACTATTTTTGTAATATTACTTGATTTTGGAAGATTCAACTCTATCCTGTGAGATATGATTATTTGGATCCAGGATTACTTTAAACGATGTTCACTTTTGCTAGTGAAGGCATCTTTGATTGGAACAGATTATGGATATGTAATTTCCAAGACTATATGGACAAGTTGTTCACATTTTGTCTTTAGACCAACCTGACACTATTCCATTTATGTTTTGTCTCTTGCTTTATGGAATATCAATATGTTATACATCTTTAGCCTTATTAGCATATAATGTTTCATTTTATTCAGTGCTTTAAATTTTGTCTATAACTTGTTGTTTCATATATTATATCTGTGATTGTTATTTCACTTTAATATCATGATTTATGTTTGATTTTAAGTTGATGTATCAAATGAATGCTTCACATTAAAATTTCTTTTACTGTAAACATCCATCATTACAAGTTCATTGGATCTATATGTTTATTACTCTGTTCTTAAATCTTTTCTCCCAAAAACACCTTGAGTTTATTCTGGAGATGTTAACACAAGCCTGTTACAGATTTTTCTCACAGGAAAGATAGCTTGAAGTCTAGATTACATAGGGATATAAACACAGTATGAGACTAATCTCAGGTTAGATTTATTCACATTCAATTTTTTTTATTAGTTTATTCATTAGTGAAATAAGACAATTTAAATTGGTTGTGACTATTATTTTGTTCTTCTTTCAGATTATGTTTTATTAGTATCTTTTTGAGTTCTTAGATTTTAAATTATAAAACAGAAAATATAAAAATATGTGATTTCTTTATCTGCTACATAAACAATTACAAAAACATTGATTTCGCAAGAAATCCACCAAAAATTACATTTTGTAAATACTCTATTCATAAGCACATATTCATATTTATGTTTTAAACACCTGTAAATAATTAGATTCATATACATAGTATTACAGTTATAGCTTTACAATAATTTATATCTTTTTTGTTTTTTGTTTTAGGATCCTAGTTGGCTAATGGAGCCATTAAACCCGTCAAGATAGATCATACCAAACGGCTTGGGTTAATTAGACAACCTTGGTCCAGATATATCCTTCTAGTTAATGGTGTGTCATTTAGGCTTGTCAACATGATTGTTTAGTTGGTTCCTTGCACAGTGTTCCATCTTTCTTTTTTGGNGTATAACCAGGCATAGTTCAGAAAGATGGGCATTTTCCAGTTTTTTGGAAGGACTTTTCTATGAACATATGGCGACACTCGCTGCAACAATGTATTACGCACCTTGGCACTCATAGAGGAATATCCTTGGCATAACCACCAATGTGTATTTGCAATTCTTGGGAGAATAATTCATGTCAATTATCATCGTGCAGTCTTGCACCTTCATATGGCGAATTGTGTTAGGGGATGTAAATTGGACGATATCTCAATCTTTTTTCAGACGTTGATTTTGTCAGATTCGCAAGCAAAGGGAAGTGATTTATAACTACTTCCAAGTGAATGGAGAAATCCAGATTCTATGAATTCTTGGCACATGTTGAAAAAAGACCAATTTTTTGCTATGTGAGAGACATAGTTGTGTAGAGGGAAGAGATATGGCTATAGAAAAACCTTACATCCAACCTCAAAATTGGCCAAGTCAAAAATGTTTTTAGTAGAGAATTGTCCAAATATAAATAGATCGCAAAGTTGTGATTACCCCAAGGCCAAGAGCAGGATGTGAATCCGCTAAAATGTATTATACACATATATCAGCTACCTTTTGAATGGAAATAAGCATAATAAAAAACTATCAAGTGGTCTAAAGATAATAAACACATTTTATTTGCACTGCTTCTAGACATGTGGCATTTCCTTCTAAATAAAAGAAAATGAATTTACCATAAATCAATGACATATATTTCAAATTACGTCACTTGTCAAATCACAAAACTATTGGAAATGTGGAGGTGCAGAAGTGTAGCAATACGAGAGGATCAACTGTGTGGGTTCTCTGCACAAGGGTTAAAAATAGACCATATTGTGTAGACTAAGTATAGCTATGAACATATGGCGGCACTTGGTGCAGCTATGTCTTGGGCACCTTGAAAATGGTAGAGGAATATCACTAGAACAACTAGTATTGTGTATTTCCAATGCTCATGTAGAGAATTCATGTCAGTTATTGTCATGAAATTCTACAAATCCACATGACGAATTGTGATGGGGGATGTAATTTGGATGATATCTTCATTTTTCATAAATTGATTTTGTTAAATTTGCAAGCAAAGGGTATTGATTTAAAACTCCTACCAAGTGAATGCAGAAGACCATATTCTATGAATTCTCTGTACATGTGTTGAAAAAAGACTAATTTTCTACTATGTGAGAGGCATAGTTGTGCGGATGGTGGAGATATGTATATAGAAAAACCTTTCGTCCAACCTAGGAAATGGCCAAGTAAAAATTATTTTGACTAGAAAATTTTCCAAAGATAAATAGATCACAGAGCTAGGATTGCCCCAAAGCCAAGAGAATGATGCCAATCCGCTAAAATGTCTTTTACACATATATCAACTACCATTTCAATAACAATATCCATAATAAAAAACCATCGAATAGTCTATAGATAAGTGATACATTTGGTTTTCACTGCTTCTAGATGTGTGGCCTTTCCTCCCAAATCGAAGCAAATCAATTTACCATAAATCAGTGACATATTTTGCAAATTATGTCGCTTGTCACAATCACAGATACAAAATTATTGAAAATGCAGAGGTGCATAAGTGTAGTAATGTAGGGATGTGATGATTCAAATTATGCTAATAATGAAATGAAGGTGGAGATATTACAAATAAACACACAAAGATATTGTAATAAACACATAGATATAACAATACTCAATTTCTATTAATGAATGAAAGTTGTAGAAATTGTAAAAATGTAGAGTGAAATGAACTCTCTAGAATGGTGGAATCTTATCTCTGAGAAGAAATGTGATGACTACACTCATTCACAAGAATACATCATTACAATGAGGCTCAAAAGGCCTTTTTAACATAAATAATTAATGATAAATCCCTATACATCCAAAACTCTAGCCTAGGAGATGAAATTCCAAAAGGTTTGTGGACTCATTGAGGGTAGTTGATACATCAACTTCCCAAGGGCGTAACTTTTGCATATGATCTCCATTTAGGGTACTCAATACCTCATCGAAAAGGTCTAGCAAAGGAGTACATATTTTGACTAGGCCCAAGCCAGAGCCTATGATTCTCACTTAGGCCCTGAAACATAAAAAAAATGTCATTTAAGGCCTCAAAATGACCCCAGAAGTTTAGGACCCGAAAAACTGTAGAAAGACTACCAAGGTGGAAAATTGTGTTTTGAGCCAATGGAACAGGTGGGTGGTCACTGATATCCACTTGCATATTTCCTCCCCCTTATGAAGCAATGGTCCCCATTGTGTCAAGTTCTCCTAAAATATGAGGAATATTTTGATGAATTTGAACTTTGGTGAGTCGTTGGCCTTTTTGAAGAAGTTGTCCTTCTTAGCTTGTTGAAGGATGTCATGAACCTATTGTTGGAGGGGTTGGATCTATCCAAAAAATATATCTACATGATCTACCTTGGTTTGAGTGTGGAAGGAATCTGTTGGTGAATATGAAACATGAGGAGCTATCTCAATGGGGCCTAATGGTTGGAACCCCAAGAACACCCGAAAAGGGTTGTGGCCAATAGATCTATCAAGGGCTTTGTTATATCTTTTCTTGACTGGGATGTGTGGAGGCACCCATGTAGGTGAAACAAGAATGTCTTTGGGATCTTCTACAATCTTGTCAACCTAATTTTTCTAGATAGAAAGGTCTTGGGCCAAGGTTGTAGTGGTCGTAGTGTGCTTATTTTAACCTTCTGGTTGTATTGTGAAGAGGCTAAAATTTTTGGTATGAGAGATTACTTTTCAACATTTTTTTTCCATGACACTAGTCGAAACTACCTATGGTACCTTGTAGAGATGATCCCCCAGAGTAACAATGACACTATGACGTTGAGAATCATAAATAACATGACACTTACACATATATGGATATCCTAAAAGAACATSACATACTTCCAATTGGGAAACATCACATTGTKCCTCATCCTTGAAGGAATTCATGTCGTAGGACAAACAAYATTGTTGGATGACATTAGATATCATCCSTGGTGAAGCCACCCGATGTTGTATGGTTGYRGGTGTRATKTTGTCAACAAATATAACTKCTTGATGACCTCTACTAAGGTTAGGTTCTTTCAGATTCCGCTATCAATAATGAAATGTAGTGGGCTYGCCTTCTCRCACATATATGAATGGAAGRGGTGCCCCCCCTCCTCARGTTCTTCTKGTTGGATTGTTGGGGTTGTGATGGTAGTATTGGGTTCTATATCAATGATATGTTTCATTTTATTGTTTTTTGAATCAGATTCTGATTTTGGGATCAACTCTTTTAATTTGAGCTCAGCCACCAATGAATGTTTCGAGAAACATTCATCAGTTTTGTGCCAAGGGATTTTTTGGAATTTGCACCACTTTCTAGTGTCCTTCTTCATCTTCCCATTACTCTTTTTTTCCTTTGGCTTGGATTGGTTGTCATGAGATTGGTTGTTTTGTGAGTTAGGGCCACCTTTACCATACTTAGGTTGTTGTTTATTTTCATACCCAAACCATCGCTTGTTCTACTGCTTAAAGTTTTCCTCGATTTTGATGGCATATCGATAAGTGACTCCTAGTGATGAGATGTCTAGAAACTCTATTTGTGTTTGGATGTACATATGTATACCCCCACAATATTTTAGAACCATATGTCACTCAAACTGTTTGATACCGAGCTTGGTGCGTAAGGTATGGAATGTATTTGTGAACTTTGGCATTGTATTTCCCCTCTCTTGATGCAGTGTGGTATATCTCATGTAATGGTTGTCATAGTTTCCAACATGGTAATATTTTTCCCTGATGACATCCATAAAAAATTTCCATGTAGGTTCAACCTCAAACATTCCAAACTCCTCTGTGGAATTTTTGTCATAGTAATTCTACCACCAATTTTTCACATGGGGGACAACCTTAAGGAT
>JASDQU010947049.1:23793-35881 GCA_032191745.1 Picea mariana
GGGATTTATCTCTCTCAGTTTCTGCCTGAATGGCTTAGACTCTTCTTTCAGTGGGATCTTGTTCTCAATGAAAGATGTGTCATAAGTCTTGAGATCTCCATAGGCCCATGCAAACACATCAACGGATTCTTTTAATAACTCAGTATATTCCACCCTCTGTTCATTGGTCAGACTGCTTGACAATTTGACAAACTTAGGCTCCTCCTGTGTGCCAATGTTGCATTCAGCTATATCAACATCTTCATTTGAAACACCACCCTTTACTGCCACATAGTTTTTGTTGAACAGTCTTTCTAAAGGAACTAGTCCCCTCGGAATGTGATTGTTAGGTAGTTGAATAATCTGGTGATTAACAATTTTATTCAAGAATACCTCGGAGGGAGGGTCACTTTCGGGATCAGGATCCTGATTGATGTGTAATGCAGAAAACTCATCGACATACTAAAGAAATTTTTTGACTTCAAGATCGTCCTCAAATACCTTCCAATGCTTTATGTTGTCTGGGATGGATGGCCTGTATCTTATCTTGACCTCACCATGAATCTTTGGCGGTAGAGGGATCTTGAACAAACTAGATTAGACTGCTAAGGAGTCGGCCGAGATATTCTCTTCCCTTGGGACAAAAACAATGTTGAAAGAAGATAGGAAGTTATCAATCAGGTCCCATACCTCATTTTTGTAACTTATAAGCTGAGGATGCTTGGCCTGATAAACATTCTTGACTTGTTGGATAATTAATTCTGCATCTCTGAACATTGCCATTTCCCTTATTCCCATTCCTTTTGCAACCCTCATACCTAAAACAAGAGCTTCATATTATGCCACATTGTTGGTGGCTTCAAATTCCAGCTTGTATGATAGAGATATGGTCTCTTGACAGGGCGATATGAAAATCACTCCAGCACCTGCGCCTATATTGGAGGAAGCTTCGTCAAAGAACATTTTCCAAAAAGAGGTGGTTGGAGGGGGTATCTCCTGATAAAGGATGGGTTGCTTTCTGATCTGTAAGGGGGCCTCAGGAGTTTCAGTGATCTGTAACAAACTAGACCCTAGATCAGTGTCAAGTGCAAAGATGGGGTGATTAGTGGGGTTTGCTTCATCACTGACAATATAGGCTAGCTGGGCTTCTCTGTACAACCTCCTATATTCACCTCCAAAGACTGGAATGGTGGCATATGTGAGATCCATATGTAATGTTCCTCCAAGTCTTTTAATCCAATACCTTGACAACATCATGCCAAACTTGGGGGGAACGTTAGCTACCACAATATCCATGAGCACACTCTTCATGGGAAGCTGAAACAAAGAAACCATGAGGCCTTTGATGACTCCCAGACATCGCACCCTTCTTGAATCAAAAGAGTACAAATCATGATAGGCCGTTTTCACTTCTAGTCCCATCTCTTCCATGACTACTTTGGGCATAAGGTTATGGGAGGCTCCTGAATCCATGAGGCAATTATGCAACACTTTATCATTTATGTTCAGGGAGGTGTAGAAGGGAGGGGATGAATCATCTCTGTCTTCTACCATGGCACCTATGATGACAACTGGTTTCTCATATTGAAGGTTCACTGAGTCAGAGGGAGGCTAGGGAGACCTAGACTGTAGCATCTTAGAGAGGGATCTTTTAAAGTCTTCATTTTTAACTAGCTTAGAGATGGGGACGGGAATCCTGATCTTTTGAATCTCATGCTCAAAATTAAGGGAGGAAATAGGCTTAGTAGCTTCCCTTACCTCAGAGACAGGTTCTTTGGCTGCTGGCGAAGCACTCTGAGTTCTCTTTTCTTTAGTTTTGGTTGTTGCAACTTTAGTAGGCCTATCTGCTATAAGGGGCTGGTCTTGGCTGCCAAAGTCTCCTTCTTTTTTTCTTGACCTGAGATTGTATCTGTTAGAGGTGTGACTGGCCCTTTCTCCCTTACCTAACTCATGGATTTGAATGTTCATCAGGGATTTTTCATATGCAGACTAAGTCAAATGGGGAAAAGGAGGAGCTTCTTCAACACAATGAATCTCGAGGTCGAACTCGTCTATCTCCTCCTCTCCCTCATGAGTAACCAGGTTATTTTGGAGAGGGGTTTGAATCCTTTTATCTTCTCTGTCTTTTCCCTTTTGTTCCCTTGGGAAATCCTATGGTCCATTGTTATTAGGTCTTCTGAAACCTCTACCATCATCATTCTGGGGATTTTTGTACATGGGATTCCCTTCTAACTCCCACCTTTCCATTCTAGCAGAAAGTGACTTTAGTACTCTAGTTGTCTCATCTGTTTGAAGGGGCAGGGGAGAGGAACTAGATGAGGAAGCTTTAGGCCTCTTCCTGGATATGTTTCTACCAGTAGTATTCCTGAGTCGGTCAACAACCAATATATTAGATTCTACTTCCACGGCTGCATCTTGCATATGTACCAGAGTAGTGGCTCTTCTTTCCCTCAACAGGAGGCAGAAATTGGGATCAAAGGAGCTAGCATAAGTGATCTTTGCAGAAGCTTCGGAGGGTTTTATCTCAGCAGGGATTTTTTTTTACATTTTATTAAATCTCTTGGAGAAGTCGAAGACAGAATCTCCTTCTTTTCTCTTCAAAGACCCAAACTCTATCATGTAATACATGAAGTCTTTTTTATCTCCCCACTGTCTCAAAAAGGCATTATCTAAAGCTTTGATCCCATCAATAGATCCAGGAGGCAGGGCCTTAAACCATTTTCTATCCTCGCCTTGGAGACTATGTACAAAAATACTCATCCATACGTCTACATGCATGATGACATTATCATCTGTGAAATGGTAAAAGGCTTCTAGGTGTTCTTCTGCAATTATGTCCCCCTCACCTGTAAACTTGGGCAGCTACTTGAGGTAACCATCTGCTGGGAGGGCATTGAGAAGCTGAGGTAACATAAGGGGGGCATACCTAGCGTCTATAATAGCCTCCATTCTGGTCATAGGGGGATTTACTCCTGCCATGGGAATATTTGGTGGAGGAGAACTTGCAGGAGAAAGGGTGTGAACAGGGGAAAACAGGGAGAGAGCTAAGGGATCTAAATGAGTAGATGCTTCTCTCTGTGCGGTAATAGTAACAAAAGGAGGGGTGGTGAAACCTTCTGAGGCTCGGGGTCTGTGCTGAGGCACGGCTTCGGGGGAGGGGGGAGTGACAAGGATCTCTCCTTCTGATGCCAGACCAGAAGGAGAAAACTCAACAGGAGCACTCCCGAAATTCAAAAAACGGGAAACCTTAGAAAAAGGCTGGCTAGGAAACTGAGAATAAGAAAATGTAGTTTTTACGGAAGGAGGTGGGGAAATACCTGGTTCAGCGACGAATATTTCTTCTTGAGAGGGCTTCCCTTTTCTGATAATCACCTCTGGATCTTCTTCAGGCATGGCCGGAGGAAGCTGTGGATGGGACCACGTGTGTCTACCGCTGGAAGCCACAACTAACCCAACAGGTTCACCATAGTGGAGTCGCCACAATGGAGTCTCCAGGTGCACAGTAGCAATATTCAAGGGCTCTAATGTCTGATGCACCTTCAGAATCAGAAGCTCGATGTCCTTCAATCCTAGGGAAGATTTTCAACTTTTTCCCCGGCAACGGCGCCAGAAATGTTGGCGATGGAAGTCACTCCTAGATTGCTTGCAGGAGCAGAGCCCGACGCCCATCAGTTTATGTCACTATTTGTTTATGAAAAGGGGTGATCGAATGGAAGTTAACTCAAAACAATATTGTTCCAACTCTGAAACTAGGCCAGGCATGCATGGGCAAGTGAGTTCTTAGATAAACTTTGAACAGTGAGTTGTAATAAGGGTGAATAGAGGGAAGACTTGTATAAGAAGAGTGCAAGGGTCTATTATAAACAACAGGTTTCTAACAGACTGTGGGAGAAAGCATCCAAACACAATATCTTCTTACATTCAAATGCAGAAAACCAAAGAATACAACGATGCAACGATAAATCCTTTATCATAACACAATTGCAATGATTCATGCGAATCAGTCGATCATGAACTCCCTTAGTATGAGATGAAAACTTAGATGGAGTAGGGAAATTGTTTGTCATAAAACAAGAAATCTTACATATAGATGCATAACCAGGGAACTAGAATGGTTGTTAAAACTTTACAGTCGATAGCTTCGCTCTACCAATGATACCTACAAAAATGGAGAAAACACCTACATATACTCAAAACAACAACCACATCAAAAAATGAGACGTTGCATTAAAAACATTGTGTCTACATGCCCACTAACAATCTGCACATACAGTCTTTGAATGATCGTGCACCCACGGAAGACGCAATTGAACTCCTGAAATTCCTATGGGGGAATCGACGTGTTTTTAATTCATCACCATACTTTCCATTTATGGCGGAGACGATGTCTAACCACCACCAACTACCGCAATAACTGCTTCCTTGGGATTAGGAATGATCCAGCCAACTCTACACCTTTGGGATGTGGATTCCCCCTCACGCTGCCACCTGGATCGGCTGAACGACCTGATGAATAGAGGTGGAGGCCAGTGAGAAGGATGAGGTGCATAAGGGAAAGCGGTGAATGGGCAGAGGAGACATGGAGCACAGGGCTTGAGTGAACAAGGAGAGGTGAGCTGGGAGATGAGGGGAAGAACACCTGGCATGAGGTGTCAGGAAAAAATGAGGAAAAGAAAAAGGATACCATGTGGGTGAATGGGCAGGTCACGGGGAGAGAGGGAGACATATGGCAGCTGGTAGGAGGGCGACGAACTGAGGAGGGGCCATGTCATGAGGTGAAGTGGAAGATAGGTTGCAGAGGAGAGGCGGCTCAGGAGGTGACAAGAGGGGGGAAGGCCCAACATTGATTAAAAGTGGAGTGGCTAAGAAGGGTGGGATTGTCTGAGCATCGTTGATCCGAGCGCTTTGATCTCGACCGTTGGGAAGATGCGCGCCTGATTCTAGACCCCCCCCCCTTTATTAAAGGCAAAAAGGCAAGGGGGGTCCAGAATTTCCTGTGCGCTGTTGATCTGGGCGCTCTGATCATAGCCATTGGAGAGGTGCGCCTTTCATTCCGGACCCCCCCCCTTCTCTTAAAGGTAGAAGGGAGGGGGGTCTCTGGAATCCGATGTGCATTGCTGATCTGGGCGCATGGATCCCTGCCATCCATATTTGCTTGCCGCTTAACCACAGGCGCATTTTGCGTCCCGAACTTAGGGTAAGTGGGTTTTTTACCTGCTCCTTTGCATTTTATCCCCTTTTTACAAGAAATGTCGCTAACAGGTGTATTCATGGATTTTCACTCCAACATATCAAATATCTTCAGTATTTCAAATGCATACTTCCCTTGGTTAAGGAAGATCTTCTCTAGGCTCTTCCAAATTTCAAGACCTAAGAGATAAAGCATTAGGTCTTTCATCAAACTCTGTAGCGATCTTCTTCTACAATAGGTGATAATTTTTTCTTCATCTTTTCAAGAATACATCATATACATATAGTAGTAACATCATTTCCTCATCATTCATAACCTTGAGATGAAGGTTAGAATCAACTTTACTCTTGGTAAAGCCCAAGCTCGTCAAGAAATTGTCAACTCTTCCATACCAAGCTCTAGGAGCTTGCTTCAACATGTACAAATCTTCCTTCAAATGGAAGACATGAGTCTTTCTATCTCCAATATTCAAATCAAATTTTCTCATTACATTGTACGAATATGGTAAACTTTCTCAGCTGCAACTCAATCTACACAATCATGTGCTAACTCTATGTGCTCTCTAAAAATCACTATTTTTCTCATTTCCTGAGATTATGTCGTCTCCTCTTTCTGCAATTGTTCCTTGTGGAACTGGGACTCTGCACCTGCAGTTTATCTGAAGTTTGAGAATGGTTGCTCCATTCTCACTCTAACTATTGAAATCTGAAAGTAACTCCTCTTACTTCATCACAACAAAAAATTCATCTAAAACTGAGAGTGGCTCAATAATTGATACTAAAGGTATTTATTCTTCTTGTTATAATATGATACCATAGTTCAAAGCCACCCACCGAGAACCTTAACCTTGACAGAGAATCACTCTGGAAGCAAACCCTAGGCTAGATATCCAAACAAAGGGTAGCACGCCTTTCTCCAAGGATAGCACACCAAACAAGAGTTGATCAGATAGTCCAAACCATAACCAAGAGATAGTCCAAGCCAAAAACATAATCTGCTAGCTGCAGCAGCTGCAATGACAACTTCTCCTCCAAACTTGTGCACAAACAAGCTAACTGCAGTGCTCACAAGTGAGCTCTGCAGTTCTGAGAATGTCTTCCAGAATGAATATTGGCCTCCTGTATTTATACTAATTCTGGCTAACTGCCTAGGAAAACTTCTCATTTTGGTTGCCTATTTAATTAGTATATAATATTTCTTATGGTCAAATTCTTTTCTTGGAGACTAATAACCTAATAAAAATTATCCTCTTGAGATGACTTGTCTTCTAGGGTTATTAGCCAACTCATTAGGGTTTCTTCTTGCTTCTCGAAATATTCTATTCTTGTTAGGTTTACACGTGGAGGTAAATACCTCCCGCAGCTACCATAATATCAACACTCCATCCTAGCTAGGGAGGTATTATAGGTAATGGTCTTGAGCATAAACATACCATTCACCCGGTAGCATCAACATAGTTGTATAGACTATCTCGTCACTATATCATGAGTACCATCATCACCATCAGTGTCATTAGTGGCATCATCTCTCGAAACCATACTCCATATGAGTAATTAAAAATGATGTTGGATAATTCACTCACTCCACAAAGTGACACAAGAGCCATTCTTCTAATCCAAACATATGTCCTAGAAGAATAAATGTCTTGAACCATTTTCCATCTGGGAAATATCTATCCATGGATCATCCATCTAGATGATAATAATTTCCAACACTGTTGATAGTCTTCAATGCAATCAAAAAAATATAATTCAATAGAGAAAAATTGTGTCTATCCATAGTAGTACACAACTACAATCAAGTGGTACACTACCACACCAAGTAGCACACAGGTACTTGATCAGTGACATATAGTCACAAACAGTGGAACACATCCACCACAGTAGTATACATCTACTATCTAGAGACATACAGTCTTCATAACAATCATCTAATATCAACCTACACAGAAACAATGTTATGATATAAACTGAATCATCTGGGCCATTCTTCCACTCACATTTGTGAGATCTGGAAGAGCATCTTCTCTCAGAAGGTCAAACATCAATGCTGATCTATCTGGACTATTCTTCTCAAGAAAGGAAGAATAATTGTCCTAATTTCTGAGCCTGGACCATTCCCCACCCTAGGCCATTCCTCTGACACTAAAAAAAGTGTAACCTAGAGAGAATGAGTCTACCCTAAGGAATGTCTATCCTTATTTATAAACTTGGACCATTCACCTATCTGGGCTATTCCTCTGGCACTAAACAAAGTGAAACCCGGAGAGAATTAATCTTCCCTAGGGAATGATTGTCTGAACCATTTCCTAAGGAAATGACTGTCCTGCACAAACCTCCAAAAATGGACCATTCTTTGAAACTTCTCACAACTGTGAGCTTCGAAAGAATGATTTTCCAGTGAGGTGAACCAGTATTCTTGATTAACCATCAATAAGAGAGACTTTCCTAGACCATTCCCCATGTTAACCACAATGAGAAATTGTTTTCTATGGTACATCAACAATCCATTGAACCATTTTCATTACAAAAATGACCATTCGATATGGACCATTTTCCGAACCAGAAAATTACTGTCCATCAGAAATGTCAAACCACTTTCCGAACTGGAAAGGAACTGCTCATCCTGGATCATTTTTTTCAAACTAAAAAAAGACTGTCCATAAATCAATAACACATTAGTGCTCCCTCCCACCCTAGGATTCATCTCTTCCTTTTTCAATAGGGAAGTCTTCTCCATGAGCTCCATCTTGAGTATGAAAACTCTTTCATCTTGGACATAGGATTTGCCAAAATGTCTGCTTATCTGCTCATTTGTGCAGATATATATATATATATATATATATTGGAGAACCACTTCTCTTTTCTGGAATTCATCATGGAGAATGTAATTCTTGATATCAAAGTACTTTGGTCTTTCTGAAACACTAGTTTTATCTGAAGGCTTCATATAGCTCTAATCAATATAGTGTGTCATTATTGGATTCATCTTTTGTTCCCCATTATCTCATAACATCGTGGAAAGGCTCAAACTGGAATATATCCATGTGGCACTTCTTCTGTCATCATGAGATCTTTGTCATGGATTGGAAATCCATCATCCTGATTTTTTAACTAATCATTATAATACAATATATTTGTTATAGAAAGACGTCACTACACCTCTGTTGTGCATTGCAGGTTCTCCACCAAGTTGTCTTCTTCCATCTGCATACAAGGGTCTCTTTCTAGTAAACCTCAAAGAATTGAGGTTGCTCTACATACACTATTTGTTCAATTATTCTGGAGAACAATATTTGCATTCATCTGATGTCAATTCCAACCTATGGATATTCTGGATGATATAATGTCTCATGTAGAGATATATATGTTTTACTGGAACAAGTAATCATCGTAGTCTTCTCCCTCCAACTGGGATAACCTCTAGTTCTCAATCTCGCAATGCTTACATTCATAAGTCTTTCATACAATGTTCTTCATCACAACTTTCACTACCTCTACTTTATTGATTTTAGTGAGTTCATATCAAGATGGTAATCTTTTGATTCTCGATACAATGACTGGTTGTTCTTGCTTTTCTTTCTTTCTTGGAATCTTCATGTTCTTCCTCATGTTTCTCTTTAGATCTTGGGTCCATGGAGTTTTCTATAGATTCCATGCTCTAAAGATTCCAGCTTCTTCCTTTCATATTAGGATCATGGATGTGGATGGATAACCAGGGATTATTTAAGATTTCTTTTCGAAGAAGACTTCTTCTAAGGTCAAACTGAACATGTACTCCTTTTCATGGCTACTACCATGGATATATACTTTATCACCTTTAATGGATCATAGGATTAGCTCCCTCCTAATCCTTTCTTACTATATGAATGCATGCTCTTCTTTTGGTAATATGTAATTGGCTCCCTCCATCTAGGAGAGTCCACACTTCTGTCTACATCCTTATTTCCTTCTACAAAGTGTTACAAATCTTTTTCCAATTTCCTCTTGATTGCTGATTTCTTTCTATCTTTACTTCTTCTAGGTTTATTTTGGATTTTGGCTTATATTGCAGCTTTTCTTATATTCATAGTGATAGCAGTCCTTATATTGTTGTTCTTGTCTTAGCATATTTTATCTTTGAACATAGTATCTTCTTAAAAATAGATATGCAAGATATGTACCAAAAACATGGTATGTACAAGAACTATGAAGAGTATTGTTACCTTGTCTTAGAAGAAGAAGTTTGTTTTGTCCTGCTTGGTTTTCTTTGAGGGTTCCCTTTCTTCGGAAACTGATGCTTCATGTGTTTCCTTCCTTTTCTTTAAATCAGAACAATGATTCTTGTAGTGACCATAATTTTGGCAATTGAAGCATTATATCCTTGACATATCTTTCTCTTGATTTGTTTTCTTCTTGGAGCCAAACTTCTTTTTGTTCCTAAAATCCTCGAACCTTGCTATGAAGTCTTGATCATCGTACTTATTTCGGGGCTTCTTTTTTGCACTGTTCCTTGATTCTTCTTGAGCATATCAAGTCCAAAGTTATTCAAATGTAGGATACTCCTTCCTTGTGTAAATGCTTGCGGAAAATGCATCCCATGTCTTGGGAAGACCATTAAGTACTATGTTTACCAATTCCTTCTCTAAAATGATCTCTTCAATATATTGTAGTTGATATCTTAACTAAGATATTTTCACAATGTATGATGTTATGTTGTCATCATCATTCATATTCATGTCACGGAGCTCATTCTTCAGACTCATTACTTGTCCAATGTTTTTTACTAAGAAGAGGCTTGTTAGGGCATCGCACATCTTCTTTGATGATTCAATATAGGAGATGTAGGGTATCAAGTGGTATTTTATAGATTCCACTATGATACCCATGGCATTGATATCACAATATTTGAACTTCTCCATAACTACAACATTTTGTGGTTCCTTCTCTTTTCCTTCTTCAAACTCTGGTTCCATGATCTTTCCTTTCACGATATCCAACACTTCATTCTTTGAAAGGATGAGGTCAATCCTTGTCTTCCATGATCTGAAGTTAGAAACTCCATCTAACTTGTTTTTTGACTTCATAGAGTAAGTCATGGCTGCTTTGACTTGGTCAACCCTAGATTTGACCAAAAACTCAAGCTTGACATCTTGGCTTGCTGAGAGTACCAGGAGATGCACTAGGCTAGGGCGCATTGGTATATTCAGAAATTAGGTCAATCCCTATACTTAAGGTTCCTCAATGAGATGGTTAGGGTTTCTAAAACTGCACCTTCTAGTAACCCTCGCAAAAGTGCTTTGGTGACTACTCCTACTAGAAACCCTAGCGGCAGTTCTTCGACAAGCTTAATATCCTTATGGATATGCTCCCTTCCAGTGGTTAGATTGAATGAAGGAGGTGTGGGCCCATAACCTGTTAGAATATGATGGATGTGCTCATTTTACCATAGACAATATCACTATTTTCACCCAACCATAGGCCAAAGCCACCCTCCGAGCACCTTAACCTTGACAGAGAATCACTCTGGAAGAAAACCCTAGGCTAGATATCCAAACAAAGGGTAGATCACCTTTCTCCAAGGATAGTGCACCAAACAAGAGCTGATCAGATAGTCCAAACCATAACCAAGAGAGAGTCTAAGCCAAAAATGTAATCTGATAGATGTAACGACAGCTTCTCCTCCAAACTTGCACACAAACTGGATAACTGTAGTGCACACAAGTGAGCTCTGCAGTTATGAGAATGCATGCCAGAATGAAGTCTGGCCTCCTGTATTTATACTAATTCTGGCTAACTGCCTGGGTCGAATTCTCATTTTGCGTGACTATTTACTTAGTATATAATATTTCTTCTGATGGACTTCTTCTCTTGGAGGCTAATAACCTAATACAAATTATCCTCTTGATCTGACTTGTCTTCTTGGTTTATTAGCCAACTCATTAGGGTTTCTTCTTGATTCCTAAAATATTCTATTCTCGTTAGGTTTACACATGGAGGTAAATACCTCTCACAGCTACCGTAATATCAACACTTATTTCATAGAGGTAACTTTATCTTTTATTGTAGTCATGTCTCTCTGACCCAACTAATGTATAACCAATTTCCACTTAATTTTAAATATGGAGATTTTTCCCCCTGCATCTCATACTATATATGAATCATGGTTGTTCTGGTTATCTTCATGAATACTAGAACTATTTCTTCAATTTATGGAGTAAGTGTCTCGTCATAGTATTCTCCCTCTTGTTGGGAGAATCCTCTATACACACATCAGACTTTGTACATCTACAACATGCTTGATTTGTTAGATCAATATTGGAAGTCAATACTGACTTCTCTTCTGGTCTCATGGAAAAATCCATATCCTAGTGTTTCTGACTAGCTTCCTTCTCTATTACTAAAACAATGGAATCTTCACAGGAGATTTAATATCTCCTAGAAGTTTTTGAAGCTACGATCAAGTATTCTCATGCAATCTATCTCCCAATATTGGAAGTTCTCTCTTCATCTGATCCTTTTTTAGATTAGTCTTACTCTCAATTTATTATAATTCTACAAGAACTTCATCATCCCTTACAGAGTATACTTGGTGTTGAATACCAAGTCTAAATATGAAAAGTTGAGTCAAACTTCAAACAAGTTCTTCTTCCTGTCAAGGTGGCTTCATTATCCTTTGAACAAGGTGTTTGCACTCTTCTCGTCGCTGTGTGAGAAAAAAGTGAGTGCTTACATGCCTAGTTGGGCTCTGCTAGTCATGACAGTTGTATGATAAAAGGTTAGAAAGAAAACAACAAAGCTATTAACAAGAATTAAACAAAAACTAAATGAAACTATGAGCATAGGAACAAAAATAAAAACAAATGAAAATGGACCAATATCACCAATATATAAGCTGGTCTGATTGATGAAATCCAAAGATACACAATGGAGAAAGAGG
>JASDQU010947050.1:0-11814 GCA_032191745.1 Picea mariana
TTCTAAAATTTATTGTCATTTGGGACAACCTTCTATTTTTTGGTTGAGTGTATGAGATCCAATCATTGAATACATGTCAGAGGGTGGGTGTGAGAGTTACATCCCATAGTTATTGGAGGGCATGGGGATAAAGTACAATGAACACTGGGTAGAGTTAGCAGTCATCTGTCTTGGGAAAATAGAGGAAATTCATATGGGGAAAATAGGCATATTTTCACATTTAGTTTGTGGCATGAACAACAAGCAGAGAGTAGGAAAAAAAAGAGCACTATAGCTAGAGAAAGAAGGTAGGGCGAATTCTGGAGCATGCTAGAGAATTTTTGGAGCATTTTGGGGCTAAAGATTGAAGAGCTAGGTTGTGAATCCTAAATATTGAACTCTTGTGGAAGTTGCAATGTAACAACAAGTGTTTGCTATTGTTTGCTTGTAGTTTTCTGAGCAATGAGATCCCTTGAGTTCCCAATAGAGATATTTCTGGTTACCTGTGCTAGAGAGACCCTAATAAACTAATGGGACACCTGATGGATTGAGGGAAGTGAAGGGGTACATTCCTTGGGTTGGGTAGGTCAAGAGGAAGAGAGATGGAGGAAATCCAGGATAATTGTAGGAGGATACGAATGGGTTGTGGGATATTGAGTTGTGAGTGGGTTGCAAGAGCCATCCTTATTTTGTGTATTCCTAGCCCCAACTCGAGGGTGACTTGCTATTGAGATTTGGAATAAAATGTCTATGGTTGGGTGGAAAGTCCTTCCCAAGCAGCTGGTGGCACAAACATTTAAAAAAAAGAGATAAGTGCTTATTTATTATCTGAGTTTTCTTATGAGTTTTATGGCTGTGCATTTTACCCTATGCATGAACATGGTTTATTTGTTGTTGTAGATGATTTATTAGTTACATTCATGTTCATTTAGAGTGTTGTTTATGCATTTAGTTATGTGTATCAAAACTATCTAATTCTCTGTATAATTTGTAGTTGGTAAGCTACAGGAAATGAGTTAGCAAGAATTTTTTCGATTTGTATGTGTATTCCACGTAGTAGTGTTCCTCAGTTAAGCTAGGGGACATCACACATTGGTATTAGAGACACATGTTGAACAACACTGAGCCTGCATGGGCTAGACTTAGCACACATAACCTAATTTGTAGAATTAAAGCTTAAGGGATGTCTATAAATTTATTTGCTAAATTAATCTTGTGGAATTGGGGAAAAATTCATGGGGAATTTAAGGAATTGAGCTCAGGGATTAAAATCCTCAATTTTAACCTTTGAATGAGTGTTTTGGGCTTGTGATTTTTCTAATTTGGGACAATACAGAGAAGATCGAGGTGAAATTGGGTGAAATTGGGAAAAAACCCCAGTTTCTACAATGAAAATCATGTGGAATTCGACGTGGAAGAGTCAAATTTTGGGTGCAGAAGTTGAATTGACTTGCACATGGACGAAATTGGCAATGAGAAGCTAAGTACAAAATTTCATGGTCGCCCTGACATAAATTTTGAAAATAAGTATTTTTGAAAATTTGGTTAATTTTCTGTACCATGACATAGAGGCCACATGCCAGTGGTGACATGGACTTCCACAATGGAACGTTGGTGGCATGGTGGCAGGGCTACCAGCGGAGCAACGAATGATACCACAAGTGGTATTGAAGAAGGGTGGTAAGTGATATCACATGGTGCCATGGCGGTTTTGGAAGCATTCATTGGTGATGAAAAACCAATAGGAAGACGCCACATATCCTGGGTGAAACCATTATTTCATCATGGAGGGCTATTAACCCTCGTGCATGTTGATGATGTGAGATCATTGAGGGTCATTTATCGCCCCCCGATCTCCACCGTTAGATCTGGGAGTATGCATGTTGCAAACGCTCGAAGAAAAAGGGTGTGGGATGGGACCGACCCATATCTTCATCCAATGTTTGGGTTCCCATGGAATTCTAACAGGAGAGGTGGGACTCCTGTCCCATCCATGGTCAAAGAAGGTGTTAGGTGGGAATCTGGGTATGATGGGGCCCAGGATATAGTTTAATTTATAAAAGAAAGGTAAAAAAGGAGAGAAGGTAGAAGGTGATAAATGATAATGGGGTAGGGCTAGGGTGGCCAAGAGGGTGACATGGAATCACCTTAGGGTGCCATGTGGACCCAAAATGCCACATCAACAAATATGACACATAGGAAAAATGATCATATAGTATAAAAAAAAAAAAAGTCTGGAGACATTTTCTTATTTTGGGAATAACTATAATAGATTAATCTAGAATGAGATGAAGCTTCTAGTTTTTGTTCGTAATAAGGAGGGATACAAAAATTCCAGAGAGAGTCACTCTCCAATTATGCTATGATTTTCCAAAAATTGAAAATTACATGTTTTTGAAGATTAGGGTCAAGCTCAGTGGAAGGAACACAATTATTGTTGAAACATGTACAAAGTGTCAGAAAATCAGACATGAAAATACTGAGTGAAGGGATTGGCTGGATTATAAGGATTTTGGAGTGGAGGTGCCAAAATAGGGGAAAATCCACTATTCCGAGCCACTTTTTGGGGATTATTGGATTTCCAAAGGAGGAAAAGGGTCCCAAGATGGAAAACTGAAAAAATTTATTTACTCGACATTTTGTATACTCATCAAGCCAAACAACCTTGGTTTACATAATTTTTCCCAGAAGTGCACAGTTTGGGAGATAGCTAGTTTGGATAAAAAAATTTGAAGTATGGAAAAAGGGGTGAAAAATGGCAAAGTGGTCATTTCTAGATTGTTGTAGTTTATGAATGGAGCATTATATTGACAATCTGAGAGTTTTTATGAATACCATGTCATCATTATTATCTGTCTCATACAAAATTTTCCCTCTTTCCTGAGAGATTTACTTCTACAAGTAACAAAAGTTGGTGTCATAGATAAATTGCACTAGAATGAAAAGTGTACAAAAGGGGTAAATTAACAATATTTAGATGATTATAACTTTCTTCTTAGAGATCAGAATTGAGCAAGAAAGTAGTCATTGGAAATATATTGGAGAGGAGAATCCATTTATCAACCCAGAAAATTGATATGGGCAATATAAGTTACAATCAATACAAAAGAAGATGACTGGTGGCATTAGAAAACAAAAAAAATTATGCATTCTTTTCCAGAAATGTGTGTATATATCTTGTCTAATATAAAAATATTTGCATGCACATTTTCTTGTGGAATTTAGAGGTACATTAAGGAATTTTGGTTCCTGTATGAGAACCACAACCATGGAAGATTCCCAATGGTCCTATAGTCATGAAGGGGAATTTAGAGGGTTACATGTCAGCATGGGAAATGATGAGACAATGTCTAATGGAAGGAGAGGGAGGAAAGAGCCTGTAACTATGAGAAGCCTACAAAGATAAGTGCAGAGTTATAGGGAAGATAATGAGAATGCTATGAAATCCTAGGAGGAGATACTTCAAAGTTTGAATATGCTGTAGAGGCAAGCCAACAAGGACTCTGGGATAAAGAAAACAACTAGTGCTAGACAAGTGACAACATCCATATACTATAACATAAGGGATGAGCATGGGAATGGCATGCAATCAAGGATTATGAGCAAGGTCCATCATTCCCAAGGGAAATCCACTAGGATATCTCATGAAAGTTCAGGGAAAAGAAGCAACTCAAGTGTGTCCCTTTCCAAGAGGCAGAGGAGAAAGTAAGAGGGAGACATAGTGCAAGGTGAACTCAAGAAAATCAAGACACCAAATTTCAAAGGTGAGCATAGGGAGGGAGAAGAGACCAAGGCTTGGTTGTTGGAAATGAAGAAATATTTCCAGCTACATGACTATCCCTCAAGGGTATAAACAAGAATTGCAACCTACCACTTGCAAGGAAATGCAACCATGTGGTGGGATCAACTCAAGCAAGAAAAACACCTTGATGAGAAGAGGGTCTCATGGAAAAAGTTCAAAGGATATTTTCAAGAGAAATATTTGTCAGAGCATTAATATGAAAGGAATATGAAAGATTTATTTGAACTCAAGCTAGGAAGCATGCCAATGTATGAGTATGAGAAGAGATTCTTTGAATCGCTGAAGTATGTGGAGTTCAGAAAGGATGAGAAGGTCAAGATCCAAAGGTTTATGAGTGGGTTTCCCTCTTTCTACAGTGACAAGATACAATATGATAACCTCGAGAATTTGGAGGAAGCCATAATGAGAGAAAAACATCTTTATGAGTAGAGTCGAGGGAGGCCAATCTTCCAAAAGACTTGGAATGACAAGATGAAGGGTAAGAAGCATGAAAAGTAGAAGGGTTTTAAGACACCCCTTTTCAAAAATAACTCCCAAGAAAATCAACAGGGATAGTCAACCCAAAATGAGCATAAGAAAACACATTCATTTGGGGAAAGACCAAGGAAACATCCTGTACAATGTTGGGTATGTGAGTAAAATCACTTGTATAGGGATTGTCCGCAACATTCAGGAGGCTAAAATAGTTGAATACATGGGAGGAAGCATGCCAAGGATGTATGCGTCCTTGGAAAACTAGTAAGTAGAGTATTAATCCCCCATGATTGAAGTGGAAGGTAAGATTGATAACCATCCCATAACAATTCTAATTGATCATGGAGCTATAAATAGTTACATAAACTCTAACATTGTTGAAAGATTTAAATTGCAAAGGAGTAAGCATGAGAAATCTTGGTTAGTTCAGTTAGCCACATGGGCTAAGAGAAAGATCAATGAGTTGGTTAAAGATTGCTCAATATACATGAATGGACTCAACACAAAGGTGGATGTGAACATCATACCATTGGGTTCATATGTCTATCTAATTGGCATGGATTGGTTGGAAAAACACCATGTTGTCCTAGACTATTACAACAAGACCATAACTTCTCTTGATGAGGGAGGGAAATAGGGAAAGATTCACGGAATTTCGAGAGCTGTAGCTGCTAGATAAATTTCATCCATGTAGATGAAAAAGAGTTTCATGAAAGGATGCCAAATATTTGTAGCCCATATGGAAGAGGCAGTCAGAGATAAAGTGACAAGTATTGAAGACCATCTAGTCTTGAGGGATTTTGAAGATGTTTATTGGGAAATCTCAATATTACCACCAAAGAGAGACATTGATTTCTCTATTGATTTGGTACCAGGAGCTGCCCCAGAGTCCAAGACACCTTATAGAATGGACACACAAAAATTGAAAGAGTTGCAGATGCAACTTGAAGAACTTTTGAAAAAGGCGTATATATTCCCAAGTGTGTCACCTTGGGAAGCCCCAGTTATTTTTGTAAAGAAGAAGGATGGAATGTTAAGGCTATGTATTGATTTCAGACAACTGAATAAGGTCACCATAAAGAATAAATATCCTTTGCCAATGATAGATGATTTATTTGATCAACTAATGGGTGAAAGGATCTTTTCTAAGATTGATTTGAGATTAGGTTATCATCAAGTGAGGATAAAGGAAGAGGACATCAACAAGATATCATTCAGGTCAAGATATGGGCATTATGAATTTACAATAGTGCCATTTGGACTATCAAATGCCCCAACATTTTTCATGTGCTTTATGAATGGAGTGTTCAGGGAGTACCTGGAAAAGTTTGTGATTGTTTTCTTAGATGATATTCTCATATATTCCAGGACAAAATAAGAGCATGAACAACATTTAAGAATGATGCTACAAGTTTTGAGAGAACATAAGTTGTATGCCAAACTAAGCAAGTGCATATTTTTATCAAAAGAAGATTCACTACTTGGGGAATATTATTTCAACATATGGGATAAAATTTGATCCTGAGAAAATAGAGGCCATTAGAGGATGGCCAACACCAAGAAATGTGACATAGGTTAGTTTATCATTTATGGGTCTTTCTGGTTATTATCGAAGATTCATAAAACAATTTTCAAATATTGCAAGCCCAATCACTTCTTTGCAAAAGAAGAGAGTGAAATTTGAATGTACTTCCAAGTGTTAAGAGAGATTTCAACAACTGAAAGATACTTTGACAAGTGCACCGGTCTTGAATATTGCAGATCTAGATGAAGATTTTGTAGTGTGCACTGATGCATGCAAGGAAGGGATCAATGGAGTTCTCAATAAAAAAGATCATGTGGTATGCTATGAATCCAAAAAACTAAAAGAGAATGAAAGGAATTATGATACACATGACTTGGAATTAGAAGCCATTGTACATGCATTAAAAATGTGGAGACATTACCTCATGGGAAGAAGATTTGAGCTAAGGACAAACCACTGTGGTCTGAAGCATTTGTTTGGAAAACCAACATTAAATGCTAGACAAATTAGATGGATGAAATTTTTGAGTGAAAATGGTTTTGAAATTAAGCATATAAAAGGAAAGGAAAATTAGGTGGCTAATTCACTCAACAAAAGAGATCATGAAATACACATTTCAACAATCAGCATCTTCAACATAGATTTAAGAGACAAAATTTTAGAGGCTACAAGTTTAGATCAACAATATTTAAAAATGAAAGAAACATTACAACAAGGCATTTTACAACATAAAATGAACTGTTATGAGATAAAAGATGATGGAATCCTCAAGTATCGGGGGAAAACATATGTGCCAAATTCAGGAGATCTAAAAAATATAATTATGAGGGAAAATCACAATGTGCCATATCCTAGGCACCCATGATATCAAAAGACAATTTTAGCTGTAAGAAGCCAATACTTTTGGCCAGGAATGAAGAAAGAAGTGGTTGATTACATAGCCGGGTGTCTAGAGTGCCAAAAAGTGAAGATAGAGCATAGACATACAACGTGGATGCTACAACTATTGCCCATTCCTGAGTGGAAATGGGAAGTGGTTACAATTGATTTCATTATAAAGTTGCCCACGACACTAAAGCAACATGATTTCATCAGGGTGGTGGTGGATAATTTAACAAAAACTGCACATTTTATTCATGTGAAGACCACACACAAGGAAACAAACATTGCAGAGATTTACATGAAGGAAGTTTTCAGGCTACATGGGGTGCCTAAGGCAATTGTTTTAGACAAAGATACAATATTTACCTCTACTTTTTGGAAAGGTTTGTTCAAATGATTTGGAACAAATTTAAATCTCAGTGCAATATATCAGCCAGAGTTGGATGAGAAAACATAGATGACTAAGAAAATAATTGAATACATGATCATAATGTATGTGATGGACCAACCATCAAAGTGGGAAGACTACATCCACTTAGTAGAGTTTGCTTACAATAATGAGTATCAAGCCTCATTAAAAATGATCCCATTTGAAGCATTGTATGGCAGGAAGTGTAACATACCAGTGAGTTGGGATAACCCAACATACATAACTATATTGGACCAAATTTGTTGTGGGAAATGGAAGAGCAGATGGAAAAGTTCAAGTAGAATATAAACGCTTCCCAGGAAAGGAAAACAATTTATATAGAAAAGCATATATATTTCTGGGATTTTAAAGTGGAAAAACATGTTTTTCTAAAAGTGAACGAGAAAAGAAGTTCAATAAGATTGGGTTTCTACCCAAAGTTGGCAGCAAAATATTGTGGGCCTTTTGAAATATTAGAGAAAATAGGGCCAACTGCATACATGATAACGTTTCTTACATCCATGAGAGTGCATAATGTATTTCATGTGTCATTATTACAAAAATATGTGCCTGACTCTAACCACATAATTGATTGGACTGTGGTCTAGGTGGAAAATGAAGGGGATTTCTGGGTGGAACCAATACACATCCTGGACTAGAAAGTCAAGTGCTCAGGAACAAATACATAGGGCCGATAGAGGTTCAATGGACTTGGTATGGTCCTGAAGATGCAATATGGGAGGACGAAGAAACTATGCGGAAGGAATACCCACAAATGTTTGTCAATTTTGAAGAAAATAGAATCTGAAAATGCAAGACTCCATTTTTGGGTAGCCAGATTCCAGAACCACATCTCAGAATTCTTGTTCATATGTGCTGATATCCCTAATAAAAGAATGTTGTATCCTGATGGAATGGGAGCAATGATATGGAATTACTAACTGATTTGAAAAATGATGTTAAGTGTGAATTGTCTTAACTTAAATAGTAAGATTCAATGAATGCTTGAAAGACTAAAATTAAAGAAATGAAGAGCAATAAGAAAGAAAAATAGAGACAAGTTGATAACAAAGTTCACCCATTTTGGGCTACATATCCAGGTTTGCTTCCAATGAGCAACATATCCATTAAAATATGAAAACATTCACATCAAATCCTTATTACACCCATGCGATCTCCAACCTACAATAAAACTGTCTTTGGCCTCTCTAGGATGGTTGCAAAATGGTTGGGAACAAATTCCCCCTCTCTTTCTACACCGAAAAGGCTTAAAAATTCTTTTATTCTTCAATTATGCAGTTCTAGAATTCACCACAAAACTAAGTGGATTTGCGCATTCCTTTAATAGTCGGGCCTATGGCGCAATGGTAAAAGCGCTCTCGTTATATAATGGGAGGTTGGAGTTTCAAACTTGTGGTCGTTCTGATTTTTCAGAATTGGGCAATATTACAATTCAAATATAATATCCTTCACATCTTATAACAAACAACTCTATTGGTGTATTGGTTAAGCCATTGTGTTTGTTGGGTAGAGGTTGCGAGGTCAAGCCCGTGAATTGTCCACTTTTGGAAATATATAAAAAATTAAATTTTAAATATAGTTGATGTGGGTTATATCACAATGAACATTTGGTGGCACAACGATCGAACATTATGTTTGTTCCATGGAGGTCAGGGGTTCGATCCACCTGTCCGAGCCTTCCAGGGTCGATAAGACCCTTTTGGAAAAATTGGGGTTGCCATGCGGTAGCCTCTGATTGGTCCATGTGGTGGCCCCGTAACCTGTACAATCAGCCTACCATGCCTTCTACCATGTCAATGCAACATCATCCTGCTACATCAATGCCACACTGACCTCCATACCATCCAACTAGCATGCCACGTCAACACTCGTACAATCTAGTCAGCATGTCACGTTAGCATCTGTACTACCACATGTCATATCCATACTACCACATCAACACTCGCATCATCTTCCACACTGCCACATGTTAGTCCCTAGTGATGCCACGTTTCCACCCTATCATCCCTTTTTGTCTGTTTTGCAAAAAATTTAGAAGGCCATAACTTTCTCATACGATGTCCGTTTGATCTCGTTCAAATTGCGTTGGAAAGATCTCAAAGAGATATTTGACATGGAGACCTTTTCATCAACATTTGAGGATGTTAATTTTTATTATTCAAAAGATCCACCTAGATCAAGTAGTGAAGGGGGAACATTCCTTGGGTCAACAAATTGACAAAAATGAGAGATTATGGTTGGGACTGTAGTTGAAGAGTACACAAATTGCAAGCCTTTTATTTTTTGAATATTATGATGTAAAATTATATATGTATTTTGACTTGGTGTTGTGCACCAAGGACAATGCACATTATAAGGGAGGGGGAATGTAACATTCCCACTATAATCCCCAGTTTAATTAATGTATAATGTAGATATGAATGTGGCTATGGCCAAGCAATGTAATATGCAAAATGTATTTTTTGATTTTAATAAAAATAATGTGATGTCAACCATTGTGAATATGGAAAAAGATGGGGGTTGATTAATACACAAGAGAGGGGAATACCCAGGAGTGTTTAAGAGGGGTCCAAAGGGGGAAATGGTTTATGGGTATTAAGCCAAACCCAAATTTCTAAATTTTATTGTCATTTGGGACAACCTTCTATTTTTTGGTTGAGTGTATGACAACCAATCATTGAATACCTATTAGAGGGTGGGTGTGACAGCCACATCCCATAGCTATTGGAGGGCATGGGGTTGAAGTACAATCAACCTTGGTAAGAGTGAGCAGTCAACTATCTTAGAAAAATAGAGGAAATTCATATGGGAAAAATAAGCAGTTTTTCACATTTAGTTTTTGGTTGAACAACAAGCAGATAGTAGGAAAAAAAAGAGCACTGGAGCTAGAGAAAGAAGGCATAGAAAATTCTGGAGCATGCTGAAGCATTTTTGGAGCATTTTGGAGCTAAATAATGAAGAGCCAGGTTGTCAGGCCCGAAGAGTGAATTGTTGTGGGAGTTGCATTGTAACAACAAGTGTTTGTTGGTAGTTTTCCTGGCAGTGAGATCCCTTGAGTTCCTAGTAGAAATATTCATGGTTACCTATGAAAAAGAGACCTTGATAAATGAGTGGGAGTCTCGATGGACTAAGAGTAATGAAGGGGTACATTCCTTGGGTTGGGCAGGTCAAGAGGAAGAGAGATGGAGGAAATTCAGGATAGTTATAGGAGAATACCAGTGGGTTGTGGGATATTGAGCTTTGAGTGGGCTATGAGAGGCACCCTTCTTTTGCGGATTCCTAGCCCCATCTCAAGGGTGACTTGCTGTTGATATTTGGAACAACAAGTTTATGGTTGGGTGGAATGTCCTTCCCAAGCAGCTAGTTGCACACACATTTAAAAAAAAAAGATAAGTGTTGACTTATTATCTGAGTTTTCTTATGAGTTTTATGGCTATACATTTTACCCTGCGTATGAGAATGGTTTATGTGTTGTTGTAGAAGAATTGTTAGTTGCATTCATGTTCATTTAGATTGTTGTAGATGCATTTAATTATGGGTATTCAAATCTAGTTAATTATGTGTATAATTTGTAGCTAGTAAGCTATATAAAATGAATTACTAGGATTTTTTTTTTCGATTTGTATGTGTATTTTACGTAATAATGTTCCCTAGTTAAGCTAGGGGACGTTGCAATAATATCAACACAAACTGGATACAATGGTGGTAGTTTCTCTCTCTCTCTCTCTCTCTCTCTTGGTTGGATACTCTAATTCATGAAAGATAATACAAGAGGCTGAAAGGATGGCCTTTTAACACGAAGCAAGAACCCTAAAGGTCCAAAACCCTAACCTTAGAAGGTGAAGTGCCAAAAATGTGTTTTTTGGCATGAGGTGGTTAGTTTCTACATCAACTTCCTATTGGCACAACTTTTGCATACAATCTTCATTTGGTGCTCATAGTAGCTGGATTGAAAGGTTTAACTAAGGACTACAATATGGCTTGGGTGTAAAAAATTAAATCCCAGGCCTTGGAATTTCCCAGAAAGAATCATTTAGGGCCTCAAAACGTCTCTAAAAGTTTAAGACCCCCAAAATCCTAAAAAATCATAATAAAACTGTCTAGAAGGAGAACTATGTTGAGTCAGTGGAAGAGGTGGGTAGCCACTGATATGTACTTGGATCATGATGGTAGACCGACTTTTGATAAATCTTACTAAAGAAATCAACACCCTTAATATGATCAAGAAGATCATCAATCTAGGGGATTGGGTATCCGTTCTTAATGGTGATTTTATTTAGGGCTCTACAATCAATATAGAGTCGTCAAGTCCCATCCTTCTATGACAATACAATTGGGCTCCCACAAGGTGAGGAGCTTAGTCGAATGTGTCCCTTTTGGATTAGCTCATGAGTTTTAGATTTTATTTTCTCATTCTCCAAAAGACAATGTCCATATATTAGGCCATTAGCCAAAGGAGAACCAAGTATCAAGTCAATTGATTGTTTGACTCGATAATGTAGAGGCACCCCCACAGGGGAAGTGAAGATATCTTTGTATTCCTCTTCAATCTTGTCCACCTAATTTTTCTATGTTAAGAGGCCCCATAATGAGGTGGTAGCGATCATAGTGACCTCCCATTCACCTTCTGATCGAACCATGAAGAGAACAAATTTTCTTGTTTGAGAGATTTCCTTTCAACATTGTTTTTCCTAGACCAAGGAAATCACAGTAGTTGGAACT
>JASDQU010947051.1:9518-26140 GCA_032191745.1 Picea mariana
ATGGAAGTTGGATCTACAGGTTCCTTTCTTCTCCAACGGATTTCTCTATACGGTCTCCATCTTGCTCTCCCTTACAACACTATTCTCAGTAAAAGAAACATTGATGAATTTTGGCTATACGTTTTTCTCCTAACCTCATCCATCAGGGGGCATCTGTTATCACTGAAATTTCGTCCGCACAGGGTGACAAGAACTCTGCATTGTCAACACAGAAAAATAGTCATTCATGGCACAAGGTTAACTCTACAGCACAACAAAAGGGTCAAAACTATACAAAATGGCCAAAAAATTACAAGGCGCAGTGCACCCATTGGGCGCACGCACGCGCGCGCAACATCTTCGTATCTGGAGCGCATATGCGTGGCTATGGGGTGCAAAACCCGCGCGCCTGCCAAACGTCGCATTTATGGAACTGGTCGACCTCCCAACCACTAATGGATCGGCTCCCAAGTCGATTTGACACCAAATCAGAGCTCAATCCATGTGGGGGGGCTGGTCAAAGACCTAATTGTGCCCTAAAGAGCCCCTCTTCACATTCAAAAGAGGTTGCATAATAGCTCAATACTTGGCTATAAAAAGCCATGAATGACCACCATTTCTTCAAGGAATTCTTTGTAGTGTTATGCTGTTGAGATTGCTAGAGACTAGTTCTTTGGCAATAGACATAATCAACACCATTTCATAGGCTTTCCATCTCTTACTAGAGTGGATAAGCTTGGAGTTCTTTCACTCACACTTTCATCTTTCATTGTAAGGAGAGCAATCAGTTGAGGGCCTCAAGAGATTTCCATTGAAGAGGGAAGGGACCCAAGTCCTCTTTCTCCATTGTGTATCTTTGGATTTCATCAATCAGACCAGCTTATAAATTGGTGATATTGGTCCATTTTCATTTGTTTTTATTTTTGTTCCTATTCTCATAGTTTCATTTAGTTTTTGTTTAATTCTTGTTAATAGCTTTGTTGTTTTCTTTCTAACTTTTTACCATACAGCTGTCATGACTAGCAGAGCCCAACTAGGCATTTAAGTGCTCACTTTTTGCTCACACAGCGACGAGAAGAGTACAAACAGGTCATATTTTGACCTTGATGCATCTGGAAGAATCTCATATAACATCCCAGACTTAGCATATATAATATCTAACTGCTGGGATTTGAATATTTCTTATTCCTCGGATGTAACCCCAAATGTAGCAACATCCTTAAAAAATAGGAGATTGTAAACACTTAAGGAACCACTCTAAAATAAATTATGGGGGTATGCAGGTCTTGATCAACCTCTTCCATCTACGCCACTCCTGGATGTGATCTGACATATGAGTGGCTTTGTCCCGGCGTAAGGTCAATAGAATTTCTAGGCCAACATCGTAACGAACCGACAATTGGAAGTGGTTAAGGAAGACTAGCACCATCTGACTAAAGGTCCCATATTCCCCCCTAGGTAGCTCGATATACCATTTCGCAGCAATCCCTATGAGGGTGCATTGAAATCATCTTAACCAAATGGAATCATCATTAAGGGAATTCGAAGAGAACCATAGGTGAAAGGTGGTGATGTGATCACCAGGATCCTCACCATTCTTGCTTTTTAATTTTAGAATATCTGAAGGAAGCTTGGTGGGAATGGGGGGGCATGTAGGATCATGACACACAAGGGCGTTGATCAACTTAGAAAATTCTGGCAGATTGAGTGTGGCTAGAAAGGGAGACGGGGTTGCGACATATGGCCCCAAGTTCCCTGGAAATATTGTGTTTGGGGAATTGCATCCCATCCATGGTTTTGGTAAGAACCATGGCCCTGTACGATATGGTAAGACCTTTCTCCAGGATGATTCATAAAAGGTTGGTTGGGCACCATTCCAGTAGGAATGTTCTGATGAGGGTTATAAAAACTTCCCTCATTCGAAGTGGCTCTGGGTTGAGGGTTTCCCAAGGTGTGAAACTAACCTCCGCCGGGTGTGAACCCGAAGGATAAAGGTGGATTCATCATGCCAAATGTGTTGGTCAGAATCGACACTAAGGAGTTGAGGTTATAAAATGGAACTTGAGCAGAATATTGTTTGCAAGGTTGGTTTTTCCACCCAGAAGAAACAAGATTAGACCTGGGGTTAAAAGAAGAAATGGCTCCCATGGTAGGAGTTGTTTGAGGGATCTGAGAGCCACCAAAATAAAATGAAGTATAAGAAAGATTTGGGTCCCCAAGTTCAATGCTGGCATTAGGGACAACATCTAGGATGTAGTTTGGAAAATGCAAAGTAAAATTCGGCATACCATAGAAAAAAGGACTAGAGGCCATAGGGATGGAATGGGCATTATATCCTAGTGAGTGACCAAGATACCCAAATGGTTTCATGACAAGTGGCAAGACCGACAGGGAAGATGGTATGAATCCATAATGACTTAAGACTCAATATATAAAAAAAAATCCTGAGGCCAACTAGTAATCAAAGAGGACACAAAAAATAATCAAATGACCAATATGCACACAAACATGATAAAGTGGCTAAAAGTGAATTCCCTCCCCAAAGTAGGTATGCTGCGCCCAAAAGGGGCCTGAAACTCCCTGCTAAATATTGGAGGTATAAAAATTAGTTATAAGTGCCCTTGTGGGCTTAACAACCAGTCGATCAGATCCCCCCAGAGAGGAAATCCTCCATAAAGTTTGTGTGTTGTCTGACCCTTATCTGACCCAAGGTACCTACAGAATAACCCCTGCAAGTAACCTACGTGGCACCTAAGTCAAGCAACTAAGCAACCCCTATATAATCGATGCACAGGCGAGCAATCATAAGTCAGGTCAACCATATGGGCAGGGTAGCAAATCCTGAAATCTTGAAAGCACCACCTATCACAGAGGTAAGGGCACTAGCAAGATCCCCAGATACAAATAGATCCCCAAAAATATCTCTGATGCTAAGAAGGTATCATGGGGATATCCATTCAATCGACCTCGCGCAACCTCTTGATTAAGTCCAGTGTAAGCGGAGCCTCCTGGTCTTACTGATTATACAATGGATTTCTCCACTCCCTTAGTTATACACATATGTTGATTTAATAGCCTTGGAGAAATTTACTCACAAAATCCTATTCCAAGGCACTAAATCCTAAGCTAGTTTGTGCACCCTAGAAAATAAAATCATTACTAGTCAATTTTTAATTATGGCATTAATTTTAATGGTTGTGCTTACTCAAAAGGCGTGGTCTTGAAACTAGTGATGTTATGACTCAGCAAGTAAAGTAAATGAATATGAAAACAATGCAAAGTCCTAACTTCAATTTTCAATAAATGATATGCTTCCTAAAAATGAAACTTTCAATTCAATTCTGTAATTCTGAATAAAAATGCAATCTTTCTTTACATGCACTAAGATAAATGACAAAGACTTAGAAAAATGACAATCAATGTAAAATGCCTAATATTTGTGTATTTTCAGTATAAGAAAAATGAAAATGCATGGACTGAACAACAACTTGATATATAAAGACTCTATTGTGTATAGAAAGATACAACCCAAGTAGGATATCAAGGAGAAAAACAAACATCCTAATGTACAAGGACAATCAAAATGAAAATATGATGAGAAAGGCAACACCCAAAAATTCAACCAAAGACAAGTTCCATGTCATCCCACAAACACTTAACAGTCACTACAGAGACCCAAGAAGGCTCAATAATCATCAAAACCTACCCAACAACCAACAAACCCGAAAAAAAGAAACAAAGGTTGATGTACACAAATTTTCAAGGGAAAAGCGTCTATGTACGTAACTTGCAGAAGGACAATACACATATATAAGCGAATGTCAAGAAAAAACCCGCATATATGTGTCAAAAACATAACTAGGATAAGGATAAGGATGAAAGACTTAGATCCAGAGTGAACAAAGGATGTCAAGAAATCATACGACAAGAAACTCAATATGAACGAGATAAATCTAAAGAGAAAAACAATCCAAACCCCAAGAAAGAAGATTCAATCCCCAGTATGGTCGCCAATTTTGTTATGAGGAAAATCTCTCTCTATGGATAGGGGAAAACTACAATAGATGGAAATGACTGCAGAAATCAACTATATTCTCAAGTATTCTATATAAACAAATATGCTAGCAAGACAAGATAAAAGGACTACCTCATCTAGACTTTCGATGAAGTCCACCGTTGAGCACTTGACCCAAAGAAATACACCTGCAACTAGTCCTCAACAACCAAGCAACACAAACATATGGTGATAATATATGATGTTAGCACATTCAATAGCATAATCCATTAACATTCATAACAAATACGCCCATGGAATAATAATTCAAATATCTTCAAGATATCAATTGGATGAGAAAAGAGTATGTCCATTAAGATATAATCAACATAAGTGAATAAGTTAGAGACTTCCGTGTCGACATGGTTTATAACCGAGAAACAAAGTTCCTTCCCACTGGGCCTTCACCACTTCAATCCTCTAACAAAGGAAATCTCACGTAAGAGAGACAATGGATTTCTCACTCAATAAGGGAAGAGCTTGGGGGCTGAACACTGTTTTTAGACTTAAAGGATAAAGGGATGAAGAATCAATGTGAAGTGAATAATTTCTCCAGAGTAACTTTTCTCTCAAAGTTGAATTCTTTCTCCTCTTTTCCATAGATAGGAATTGGCCCATTTATAGCCTTCAAGTGGAACTGAAGGGCCAAGTCAAAACGTTTCTAGTATATGGAAGGGCAAGGATCATTGATCCCTGTCGTGACATGGAAATTCGACACTATTTTTCATTTTTGGGCACATTTCCCGATGTATGCAGGTTGTAGTGGTGCAACCTATGTATACACATGCTATATAGTAGGAAAGGTGCGTATATGTGGAAACATTGTATTTTTATCTCTAGGATTTGCAAAAAGGGATTAAAATTATGCATAAGGAAATTTAAAAAGGCCTTTTGTGAAAGATTGTATGGGGTGAGGAAAATCTTGCTATAACAACTGCCACCTAGTGTGAGTTAACTAGTCTCTCAGTCTTCAGTTAACCAACTGAAATAGAGTGAAGTGAGAAGGAGATCAGGGAATCATGAGTAATGCGCTAGTATGTTGATAATCCCAAGAACAATGTGCATTAGTTGGTGATGATCCCAATGCTACATGGTGATGATCCCAATGTGGCATCTAGAATCCACTCAACTAATCAAACTGAAGTGTGAACTGAAGAGAATATTCTCCTAGAAAAATATTCTCCCTAAACTATAGGAGACTGAATAATGACTAATAAACATAGGGAAAACCTTAGGAAAAAGAAATCCTAGGTGTGTGTGAAGTATCTCCAACACACCCCTGAAAATCACTATGGTGAAAATTAAGAACGGGTTCTGAAAACAAGGCCGTGTTAGGTACCAAAATAAAAAAGATACACTGAAATAAATGAGGAAAGAGGTAAAACATCATGGGAAACTCCCCCCTCAAAGTACAATGTAGTAAAAGGAAGAACTAACAGTTGCTAGGAAATTGTGTCCTTCACTTCAAGATGACTGCACAAAGAATGTAATTTCTTCTCAGTGAAGGTCTTGGGGAAGATGTCTGCAGTCTGTGATGCTGAAGGACAAAATTGCAGGTCGATGATCGCCTCATGTACTAAGTCCAAGATGTAGTTCATGTGAATCTTGATGTGCTTCATCTGCTACCTATGAACTAGATCTCTATATAACTTCAGAGTTCTCTGGTTGTCACACTAGATGACGATCGATCGATGAAAATGAATGCCCAACTAAGTGAGAAAATGTTGTAGCCACATAGCCTGAATGGTTATGTTAACTACCTCTCTATACTCTACCTCGACTGAAGATAGAGAAATAACAGCTTGCTTCTTGCTCAACCAACAGATAGGACTAGAACCAAAACTAAGTGAGTAACCATATGTGGACTTGTGATCAATTCTATTGCCAACCAAATCATAATTAGTGAACCTAATGAGGTCCAATGTAGATTCTTCTACATAGTGAATCCAAAAGGTGATGGTGCCCTATATGTATTGAAGGATACATTTTGCAGCCTTCCAATGTAGCTCATGCAACTCTTGCATGAACCTAGATACTGTTCCAACTGCAAAGGAGAGGTCTTCTCTGAAGTGTGTGAGATACAACAATATCCCCACTAGCTAATTATATAATGTGTTTTCAACCAGTGGACAATCCCCTCCATCCTCAAGCCTGACTCCTGATAGGAAAGGAGTCAAGGTAGACTTGCAGTATGTCATGTGAAATATATCAAGGAGATCTCGTGCATACATGGTCTGAGATATTTTGATTCTTGATGCATCCTAACTGATATCAAGTCCAACAAATAAATGTAGTAGACCCATGTCCGTCATCAAGAACCCGTCATGCAAAATCCTCTTGACTGCAACAATTGTTGAAGTCAAGCAACCGATGATCAACAAATCATCAACATACAAAACTAACAGTAAACATTAATCTATCATCCCGAGCATGTAGACATTTGGGTCTGGCTTACAATGTACAAAGTTATGTGACAACAGGTAGGAGTCCATCTTGGCATACCATGCCCTCTGATCCTTCTTGAGGCCATAAAGAGACTTCTTCAGTCGATAGACCAAAGATGAATCCTGAATAAATCCCTAGGGCTGCTCCATATAGATCTCCTCAAAGAGATCATCATGAAGAAATTCATTATTCACATACATTTGATGGGATTCCCATCCCTTATCTTCCACAATGGAAAGTGACAATCATATGGAATCCACCTTCTCTACTGGAGCGAAGGCCTCATCATAGTCAATTCCATGCACCTAATGAAATCCTTTGGAAACTAGCCTGGCTTTGTATCTACTAGCCTGTTCATTTGCTGCCCTCTTGGTCCTGTAGACCCATCTGCACCTAACAATTTTCCTTCCTGAAGGAAAGGGAACTAGATCCCAAGTCTATTTCTCGAGGAAGGAGTCGTATTCCTCCTTCATGGTGGATTCCAAAAGGGTTTTGTAGTAGCCTCACCATGAGACTATGGATATGAAGACTAAACCAAGAAAATATTCCTAGGTGGCACCGGTTCAGTGGAGTTGAGTGCAAGAAGAGAATCCTCAAAATTAGATCAGTTCCTCCCAGTATCAGCTGGATCCCCAACAATATCCCCTGCATCTTGAAGAGTATTCTTGTCCCACTTGGGCCTCGACTCTGGCTCTGCATATGCATTCATTGACTCTGCATCTGACTATACTGAATTTGTATTTGTATCATATGAATTCTATGAATCATAACTCTCATCTAAAGAAGGCATGTGCATGCTCATCATCTCTAACAGGTGGAAGAAAAATCGTTTCTGCATGCGACTGTTGAAGTACATGCGATACACTTTCCTTGAATTGGAAACTACACTCAAATGATGAGCTGGTCCAATGAAATATTAATGAGTCTATATCCCTTCACACCGTCAGGGTAACCAACAAAGATACACTAAAATGACATATACAACCTACACAAAATATATCTAGATAGAAAATGACGTACAAAATTTACAGAGAAAATATGAGAAAAGAGAAGGAGGAGAGAAATAATGGAAGAATTCTCATTAACCAAATGAATGAATGATAATTTACACATGATGTAATATGTATAAATCAACTAATGTGCATTGTAGGATATTCCAATGCGCCATAGTGGTGGTCTAGAGTGATCTGGACACACACTAGCAGTTACGAGAGTCAACTGCCACCTAGTCTATTCTCTCAGGAAGTTATGAGGGTGAACTTCCACCTAGTAGGAGTTAACTAGTCTCTCACTCTTCAGTTAACTAATTGAAATAGAGTGAAGTGAGGAGGAGATTAGGGAATCATGAGTAATGTACTAGTCTAGTGATAATCCCAAGGACAATGCACATTAGTTGGTGATGATCTCAATTATGCATGGTGATGATCCCAATGTGGCATCCATAATCCACACAACTAATCAAACTGAAGTGTGAACTGAAGAGAATATTCTCTGAGAGGAATATTCTACCTAAACTATAGGAGACTGAGTAATGACTAATAAACATATAGGTAAAACCTTAGGAAAAATAAATCCTAGGTGTGTGTGAAGTATCTCCAACACTTTTGACATTGATGCTATCCAATCGAGTCCTAGTATTTCTTTCTTGGCTTGTTGATATGTATATTTCTCCTTCTATGGGTTAAATGTTAGCATAGGCTCAACTTCTTTCCTTATCCATTTATCTATCCCCTTTTCATTTTTCGTCACATCTACTTCGGTTCTTGTTCCTTCGCACGTAATGACTTCTATTCTAGGTTGACTGTCGCACTCCTCAGATGCTATCATCTGTATTTTTTGGTTCTAGTTCTATCTCTAGTTATGACTTTGGTTCCCTCTTTCTTTCCATTTCACTATCAATTGAGGACAATCTTCCATCACATGGTCCAATTCTCTATGGTATGTGCATGTCATGCAAGGATTTAGGCAATATCTCTCCAAATGTCCCTATTGATTGCAATTATAACAAATGATTGGTCCTCTTCCTTCTCTAACAAATCCTCCTCATCTTCAACCTCTTCATAATCCTCCTCGTCCACCCTGTTTAAATCCTCTCAGATTATTATACCATGGAACCCCGCCTTTTGTTGTTAAATTTTCTTCTTGAATTTTGTAAGCAACCACAATGTGCTCTCTCTTTAAGTCGAATCAAGACAATCCTTCTCCTCATGTCCTACAGGCTTGCAAAAATTACAGAATAAATTCCTAGTCATACTCTAGTACTTCTGCAATAATGAAAAATAAGTCGTATGATGTCCCCATGTCTTATATATTTCACAATATCCTACTCCACATGCCAATGGATTTGATGGTCTTGTAGCTATATACTGTGCAAATGTTCTTATTTCTTACATTGAATACACCAAACTTGTTCATGCTTTTCCTTTTCCTTCGTTATTTATGAAAACCAAATCCTTAGTGTAGTCAATTGTGACTGACCCTGTTCCATTCCTGCGCCATCTCCTATAGGGGGTGCTTCTAACTTTATCACAATTTCTAATGGTTTTAGTTGCGACAACAGACCTGCAACAAACCATTCTCTATGTTGTTCATTAGGAATCTGAAATGTTAATATACCCATCACATATTTAAACCAATGATTGTAATCCCAAACTATCTCATTTTGTATCTACTTAATTTATTTTATCTCTGTGATATACCGTGATTTGAATTTTGGCTTTCAAAATTTCTTTATCAAAGCTTGTCCCATCTCTTCCAATGTCCTTGATTATCCTACTGGTGTACTAATTTGATACTTCATTTACCATAGCAGTGCATGACCTATGAATTTCATTGATAACTGTGCAATCTTTGTTGCCTCATCCTGGACATTCTTCACAGTGAAAATTGTCTCACATAAAAACAGATGCTTCTCTGGGTCTTCCGACCCTCCTCCATGGAATTCAACCATTCTTAATGTATTATCTATTCCTGCCATTGTAATTTGTCTAGTACTTACCTTTTGCGATGTTGTCTGACTCTGGTTCATTGTGCTACTTCCACTATTTTGAAAACTATTTTGACTTCCTCCACTAACTACATTTTCTTTTTACCAAGTTCCAGTTTCTTCTTCAGATCTTGGTGATGCACATAGGGTTGTGGGTTTGACACATATTTTGTTTTGAGATGGAATTCCTTCTTTTGTTGGACTGCACTAAGGATCTTCTTATTTATTTTTCCTTTCTCTATATGGTGTGATCTGAAGTACTACACAAGGGTATCTTTTCTCAAACACTTTGTGTTGTTGTTCTCTCTCATCCATAGTCTCCTTCTTACTATACCTAAACCTTTTCCCACATCGCAATACTCAAATCTCCCCGTTTGACTCACTGCCTTTCTCTCTTGATATCCTCATTCCATTTTTTCCTTAATCATCGTTTTCCACTCTCATACCAACCTTTGTTCATCCCCCAGTCCCCCTATGTGTGTGAAGGCACCTAGTAGTCATATTCCATAATCATAACATTCTTGTTGCAAAATAACCTCTTTATCCAAGTAGACAATGCATTAAAAAATATTTCGTGTGGACCCTTGAATAATTCCATTTCTATGGAACCATACAACTGGGTACTATCTATTGCAAACTTTGTAATGTAACCCCCCAATATATTATTCAACCAAAAGTCAATTGCACAAGAAAATTTATTACTTATTGTATTCAACTATCTGATCAATTCAAGGGTCCAGTTTCTTAGAGCCTCAACTTGGTATCTCCCAACATTCTTCACTAGACTTTCTAACCATTCAATCAAAATTATTGGAAATTTACCAAAGAAGATTTCATGAAGGTATGTTGTTGGTACAGGGGCAGACCCAAGGTTCAACTCTAACAACGCAAAAAAAAGCCCTAACTATTAGCCCTTTCGGAAACAATTGCGGGGTAGATGCAGTCTCACCTGAAGTAGAAATAGGGGGTTGTAGGACATAGGTGTCTACAACCAGAGGAAATGCAAAGTGGATCCAAAAAAACAACACAGAGGGATAATTATTCCTTACCAACTTAGCCTACTTTACACAGTTATATCTCAGATCTATCACAAAAATGCATCAACAGTATAACAAATGACCAATAACACAACTTCAATCACACATAACAACAAGATATATGTGGTTCACCCTCTCCCTATGGCTACATCCACAGAACTACATTTCTTGATATTATATGAAAACATACAGCTCTATCTACGCTCTTAACTTGCATATCTCTCTCTCTTTCTCTCCCCTCCCTACGTACATAGTTGAAGATCTTACAATATGAGAATTCTCTTACGCTCAACACTTCTCTCTCACACAACGAAAATCACTCTCTTAACCCACAATGACAAACAATGAACAACCTCAAATGAAACTTTCCTCACTCCTCTCGATCTTTATTTATACATTACAATGACTCTCGGACAACCTTAGTCTGAAACATAGGTTTCAAAACCCTAGATGATAAAGCCCTAGGTGTCTAAAACCCTAGGTCAACTTGACCCATGATTTCTGGGATTCTCCAGCCTGTATTTCCTTCTTTCCTGCGTGGTGCTCCAAAACACTTGTTGACATCTTCTTCTTCTTGCTGAGTTTTCCACGATCCAACTTCTTTTCTAATCTATCTTCCTCGATCTTCTTGTTCAACGGCTTGCTTTCCTTTACTTTGCTCTTTCTTTTCTACTTCTTTGACCACTTCAACCCAATATCAGTCATTATGTCTTCCGCATAGTTTGTACTTCCCATTTATTCCTGAAACTTCGCTTTCTTCCATAACCAAGGGCCAACAGGCCCCCAACACTCACCTATGACTCGTCCCGTGGCACTGCAAGACTGAACCTTCTATTTCACTTTGACTTCAGACTACCTAGGGTAGCCTGTGATTTCTTCTCTATCCCTCCCTTCCCTGTGCAGACTGTCTTTTCTGTGTCTAGTACCCAGTTTCAATTGCATATGGTACATAGACCCTTCTTTTTATGCTTTTACTGAGAGTGGTGAGGCAACTGGTTGTCGTAATAAAATTTCAACCGACTCCCATTCACTAAACCTTCCTTCCATTCTCTCTTCAAAGTCTTTAACTGTGCAACTCCTCCTTCTTTAACATAGGCAACCTCATATAGCCCAAGCCAATGTGTCTTGAACTTCCCTAGATGCTTCATGAACTTGTTTTCATATACCAATACTAGATCTCCTTTCTTAAATGATTTCTTCTTGATATTCCTATCATGATAGGCCTTTTCTCGTTCCTTCTGTACCTGTTGATGGAAACCTGCAATAAACCTTTCTTCCTCTAGTTCCACCAACTACAAAATCCTATCTTGTACAGTACCTATGTCATCCATATCTATAAATGTTGTAATTCTCAAACTAGGAACCAAATATTCCATAGGTACCACTACTTCCAAACCATAAACTAGCTTAAATGGAGTCTGCATTGCCATCTTCTTGCCAGTGGTTCTATAAGCCCATAATATTGTTGGTACTCTCAAATCCCAATCATCTATGTTGACACTGCAAATCTTCCTCAACGTTGTCTCCAAGATCTTATTGAAAGATTCGACTATACCATTCACTTGTGGGTGTTAGGGTGTGCTCTTATCATGATGGACTTCAAATTCCTGAGTCAAGGCCTCAATAGTCTTATTAATAAAATGTGTGCCTTGATCACTCATCAGGGTCTTTGGGCATCCAAACCTGGTTATGATATAATAAAATATGAATCACGTAGTAGTAGTGGCACTACATTCCTTAACTGCTCTTTCTTTTTCCCATCTGGTCAAATACTTTGTCGCAGTGATGATGTAACGAGCTCCTGTGTGCTTTCCCGGTGGGTTGATAGGGTCCAAAAAATCAATAGCCCATTTCTTAAAGACATGTAAATTTAGTTGAGGTGCTAAAGGAATCTAATCTCTTCTGTAAGGTTTCCCAACTCTTTGGCATACATCATAGGCTTTGTAGTATTCCTTAGCATCCTTATGTAAAGTAGGCCACCAGAGGCTAGCTCTAAGAACCTTTTGCGTTGTTGCTTTCCATGCATAGTGTCCTCCTGCGATGTCTTCATGTGATTCTGCTAGAATCAATGGTTGTTCTGCCTCCATAACACATCTCCTTGAGATCTCATCAGGGCCCATCTTATATAGTTGTTCAGCTATAAGTGAAAAATCTGTTTCACGAACTACCAGTTGTTTCTTATGAATGACTGTATATTCACGAGGTGCCATTCCCATGGACAGGAACTGGACTATCTCAGCCAAGTGATCATCAACCTTTCTGATGGTCAACAACTGTGCATCTGGTAGTGTATCCTCCAAACTATTAGGTTCCTCTCCATGTTCCAACCTAGACAAGTGGCCAAGTCCCTTGCTCATTCTCCCTAGATTGACAACAATATCAAAATCATATTCCTGGAATAAAAGTAGCCATATTCATATTCTTCCCCTCAACACTGGTTTGTTGACTAGGTATTTTAGTGTAGAGTGATCAATGAACATATTAAAATGTCCTCCCAGCAAGTAGTGTCGAAATTTTTGCAGCGCGTACACCATGAATAAACCTTTTCTTTCAGTGGTAGTGTAATTTATCTCAGCTGTAGAAAGATTCCTACTAGCAAAGGCTAACAGGTGGTCAATATCTCCTTCTCCTGGTTGTGATAACATTTCTCCTAATGAAATAGATGATGCATGGACATGCACATGGAATTCCTTACTCCAATCTGGGAAAACCAAGATAGGCGCAATGACCATCTTCTTCTTTAGTGTGTTGAGGCTATGTTGGCATTCCTCTGACCATTGAAACTGACAATCTTTCTTTAAACGATTTTCCATGGGTGTTGTTATACATGCATATCCCTTAATGAACTTTATATAGTATCCATTATGTCCCAGCGCAGTGCGCAACTGTCTAACCAAAGAAGGAGGAGGTAGATCAACAATAATGACAATCTTTGAAGGATCTACCAAAAACCCCTACTTACACACAATATGCCCTATCATCACTCCAAAGGGTGAAAAGAAGATACATTTCTCCAGGTTCAAGGAAATCTGACATTTCCTCCACTTATCCAACATCAGTCTTAAACATTTGATATGGTTTTTCAATAAGCTAAAATCAATCCAATCATCAAAATATGCTTCCAAACATTTATGTAAAAATTCCTTGAATGCTTCAACCACCACCCTAGAAAATATGGCTGGTGCATTCTTCAATCTGAAGGGCATCACTGTGTACTAGAAATAACCCCATTCAGTTGCAAATGTGGTCTTATGGTGATATTCCTTAGCAATTTTGATCTGGTGATAACCTCAAAATCCATATGTGAAGGAGTAAACTTCCTATCCTCCCACATTATCTAACACTTCATCAGTAAACGGTGTAGGGAATGGATCATGTAAACATGCATCATTCAGTTTCCTCAAGTCTACACAGATTCTGATCTCTCCTATCTTCTTATCTTGGACCACCATAGGACTAATCCATTTTGATTCTTCAACAAGTTCTATGATTCCTGCTTCCAACATTATGTCTAATTCAATCCTAACTTTCTTCTTATATTTAGGATTCAGTCTGTAGGATCACTTCTTGACTGGCCTTGCATCTGGTTTTAAGGGGATCTTCATTTCTCCCATGGGCCCTTTAATTCCCTTCATGTCTATGAACTTGGTTGGAAACAAGTACTGATATTCATGTAGTAGTTTTGTGATCTTATCAATAGTGGCATCATCCCAATAATCTCCAACGTTTGCGAGATTAGGTGCTTTCTCTGTTATGATATTAACTTTCTTGATTTTAATTGGTTGTCCAATGAAAGGTAGTTTGACTCCTGTCCCTTCTATGTCTCTTTGTCCTTCAGTTTCTGTGATGTTCACATTCCTAGGATCATCATCTTCATCAGCATTGATATTGTAACAACCTTGCAATTTCTGAAGAGGTGCAGCTCATTCATCTTTTTCTAGCTCCAAAGTGAGGTAAGGTGCCTCCTCAAAGACTTTTTGTCTTACAATTTTCAAAGATTGATCTACTGTGGGGTACTAACTTTCAAATAATAATGTAGCTACTAATTTTTGAGTCATACCGTACCAATCTGTAGTGGTGAGGCACAATTCTGCTTGAATATACCAATTAATAAGCATTATGTCCAAAGTGTTAATGAATTTATGCACCCATTGGTCTTGAGGAATGTTGCTCCAGGCCTCCTCACAACATCTCACGTGGTCCTTTGGAAATCTTTGACCTATGTATCAGACTTCACACCCTTTGGCTTGTTCTGAAAAGTGCACTGTCATCAAAGTGTGACATTACACCCATTCTGTGATGTTCTTCTTGTGTGTTCCCCACCATCCCGTTGGCATTGCTTTCAAGGCCTCATATGATGCCAACAATCTCTGTTGTGCTGTTACAATTTCTTCAAATTCCAACAAGAAATTTTCTAAATGATTTAAACCATCAAATGTGGGTAGATTACTTACTTATGTGCCAATCCAACGAACTTCCCTGGTCAATCTAGCACACCTCCAAGTAGAAACTTCATACATTTTATTATGCCAGTTCTCCAGTGCTTCTTCCGAATGAGAGGAACATGCACTGTCACTTCTCTATCTTAAATTCCCATCTGCTGTAGAATTGATGTAATATTTTTGTCTTGTTGTTAATTTATATATATTCTCTAGCTCATATGCATGATCTTTTTCTTTGATAGGTCTTGTGTATCTGCGATATTCATCATGATCTAGAGGTGAAATGACCCTAAGGACATCACCTTCAAATTTCATTCTTTGTTTATTTAAGTCAACAATAGTGGAATTGTTGAAAGCCTAATAAATTCCTAACAACACAGGATAAGGACAATTATCATCAACTATCTCAATCACCTCGAAATCTACAAGCATTCTTATCTCATCGATGTCCACTGGGACATGATCCAGTCTTCCAATGGGCTCACTGCCTACTAATTATCCATCCTGAGCCTGATAGGAGAGTAAATCAACTTAGGTTTTCCCATGAGTACCCAGGTCTGCTTCGTCATAACATTGACTTCTGACCCTAAGTTGAGGACCACATAATCTATGTCATAGTCTCCAATCTGAGCATTAAGGTGTAGTTCCTTATTTTTCCTCCTCTTTCTATATACTTGATGTATTGCTCTATTCAGCAGAGGGTCTACCTTCCCTGGCTCATACTGTCTAATCAAGTTTTGTAGTTCTTTCACAACTCTTTCATCCATAATCAAATCAATGAACGTATATAAGAAACTAACAAACTTGCTTACCTCTTTTCCTTCTCCAGGTGATGCAGATTGATCAAATGCTAGAGGCATCCCACATTCTCTCACTTTCAATTGTGCCTTTGTTGAAGAAGGATGATATCTTCCAAATTCTTTTCTTTCTTCTTCAAATGTCTTCTTTTCTTTCCTCAAATCAAAATCTCGTGTCTTCTCTGCAACTCTTCTGATGCTAGATTCCTCTGTAGTCTTTTATGGGATCACCCTATCTTCTCCTGTAACAGTGCCTCCTCTAGTGATAAAAGTGACTCTGATATCCTCTCCACGAGGTTTGGCTAATATCAGTTGTACTTCCTGGTTTCCTCCTCGTCTCTCCTAAAGTTTGGCTAACATGACTGAACAATCTTTAATAACGTGTTCAAATGAGTTGTAGTAGCTGCAAGTGGTACAAGGTCTTTGACAATCTCTTGCCAAATTTCCTGGCTGGGCACAATTATAACAAATGATCTGACCTCTACCTCGACCCATGCCTCCTCTTCTTTCTCTTCCTCTGAATCCACCATGAGGGTTGAAGTTTCCTCTTCCTAGAGAGTTAAAATGTGTAGCATTTCCCTCCTGCTGTTGGTTGTGGACCCTGATTATCTTCTTGATTCAGAGCTCCTTGATTTTAGTCGTGTTTATACCCCATGAAGTATTTACACCCCATAAGTATGTACACTCTTCCACACGAGGGAGTGCAGAGGGGGGGTACCCCCTTTGCGGGGTCTGGGGGAAAGCGAGGGTTCGAGGGTGAAGCTCCCGAAGCAAAAATTGCCTTGTAAAAGTATATTGTAATTTCATTGTAAATCTGAACCATTCATTATAAGGTCGCAGATCTAATGGTAGAGATTATGTTAGGGTTTTTTTCCCTAGAAG
>JASDQU010947051.1:35462-59335 GCA_032191745.1 Picea mariana
CCCCCCCCCCCCCCCCTCTCAAAGTACATGTATGTAAAAAAAATGACAGTTTCTAGGCAACAATGTCTTTCACTCCTAGATGACTGCATAGAGAATGGAAATTTTTCTTAGTGAAGGCATTGGTAAAGATTTTTGCAGTCTATTCTACTGAAGGAGAAAAATCTAGGTCGATTATACCCTCATTAGTAAGTCTCAGATGTATTGCATGTGGATATTTATGTGCTTCTTCCACTGCCTCTAAACTGGATCTCTGTAAAACTTCAGACTGCTTTGGTTTTCAGACCAGATGAAAATTGACCGGTGAAATTAAATTCCAAACTCAGTGAGAAAATGTTGTAGCCACATAGCCAAAATGGTTATGTTAACTACCCCTATGTAATCTGCCTCAACTGAAGATAGAGAAATAACAGTCTTCTTCTTGCTCGATCAACATATAGTCCTAGAACCAATATTGAGTGAGTAACCAGATGTGGACTTGTGATCAATGTTATCACCAACCCAGTTAGAATCAATGAAACCGATGAGGTCCAATGTAGATTCTGTTGCATAGTGAATCCCAAAGGTGATGGTGCCCTATACATATCAGAGGATACACCTTGCAACCTTCCAATGTAGCTCATGCATATCTTTCATGAAACTAGAGACTGCTCCAACTCCATAGGAGAGGTCTATTCTGGAGTTTGTGAGATACAATAATATCCCCACTAGTTGTCTGTACAATGTGTTTTCCACTAGTGGAGTGTCTCTTCCATCCTCAAGTCTGACTCCTGATAGGAAAGGAGTCGGGAAATAATTGCAGTTTGTCATGTGAAATCTCTCAAGGAGATCTTGTGCATACTTGGCCTAAGACAGTTTGATGCTTGATGCATCCTGACTGATCTCGAGTCCAATGAAGAAATGTAATGGACCAATGTTCGTCATCAAGAACCTATCATGCAGAATCCTCTTGAATGCAAAAATCGTTGAACTTGATCAATCAATAATTAGCAAATCATCAACATATAGAACTAGGAGTAGAAGTGAATCAACCATCCTGAGCATGTAAACATTCAGGTATGACTTACAATGTACAAAGTTCTGTGACAACAAGTAGGAGTCCATCTTGTCATACCATTCCCTCGAGGCCTTCTTGAGGCCATAAAGGGATGTCTTTAGTTGACAGACCAAAGATGAATCTTGCAAAAATACCTAGGGTTTCTCCATATAGATATCCTCGGAGATATTTTCATGAATAAATGCATTCTTCATGTCCATCTGATGGACTTCCCATCCCTTAGTTTCCTCAATGGGAAGATCCAAATGTATGGAATCCATCTTCACTACTGGAGCGAAGGTATCATCATATTAAATTTCATGCACCTACTGAAAGCCTTTGGAAACTAGCATGGATTTGTATATGCTAACCTATCCATCCGCTGCGCTCTTGGTCCTGTAGACCCATCTGCACCTGAAAATTTTCCTTCCTAAAGGAAGGGGAACTAGATCCCAAGTCTGGTTCTCAAGGAGGCATTTATGCCCCTCCTGCATGGAGGATTCCCAAAAGGGATTTCCAACAGCCTCACCATAGGACAATGGATTAGAATACCGAACCAAGAAATGATTCCTAGGTGGCATCGGTTGAATGGTAGTGAGTTCAAGAGGAGGATCCTCGAAATCATATTGAGTCCTCCTAGTATCATCTAGATGCCCAACAAGATCTATTGCATCCTAAATAGTAGTCTTGGCCCACTTGGGACTCTACTCTAGTTTTGAATCTGCATCTGCATGCACACTCTGCATATGATTGTATTGAATCAGTATTTGAATCATCTAAACCCTTTGAATCATAACTCTCATATAAAGAAGAGTTGGCATGTTCATTCTCATCATCTTTGACAAGTGGAAGAAAAAAAGTGTCTGTATGTAGTTGTTGAGGTACATGCAAGATACTTTCCTCAAATTGGAAACTACGCTCAATGATGAGCCAGTTCAAGGAGATGTAAATGAGTTGGTATCCCTTCACATCATCGGGGTATCCAACAAATATACACTCTATTCTCTGTGGATAAATTTCCTTCCTCTTCTAAGAGGGAATCTTGGCCCATGCATGAGAACCAAATATATGAAAGTGGGTCATTTCTGTTTTGAGGCCACTCCAAGCCTTATAGGGGGTATTATCCTTGAAATATCTATGGGTAGATATGTTTTGTATGTAGGTTGCACAATCAAGTGATTCACCCCATAATCTATGTGGAAGTGACTTTGCATGTATTATGCAATATGCCATCTCTTTTAGAGATCTATTTTTCCACTCAACAAATCCATTTTCTTGCGGAGTATGGGGAACCGTGTACTGCAACTGAATCTAGGCCTCAATACAAATATTATGTATCTCATGGTTGACACACTCCCCCCATTATATATTTGGAGGGATTTGATATTCATTCTTGAATTTGTTTCAACAAGGGCTTTGAAATCTTTCAGGTATTGAAAGACCTCTGATTTTTTCCTGAGAAAGAAATTCCATGTGAAGCGTCAAAAAAAAACAAAAATGAGCATGTACCTTGATTTAATGATCGATGTATGCATAAAAGGGTCCATTAGATCACTATGTATCAGATCTAAAGGAAAGGAGGACTTATGAGTCTTTCCTTTGTTGAATTTCTCTTGAGGGTGTTTTCCAAGAACACATCCCTCAAAAATTCCTTTGGAGAAGTGGATGATAGGTAGACCACCAACCATTCCCTACTTGCTAATCTATGCATATATCTGAAATTTAAATTCTTGAACCTTTCATTCCATGTCATACTTCTTTCATAAGCATGGGTAAGCAGTAATGCAGAATTTGGTTCAATAAATTCAGAAAATGTGTAGAGTCTGGATTGATGATTTACCTCACCGGTAGCAACCTTGGAATTGGTTTGCATGTCATAGATATAAACAACATCAGGTGTGGATACAAATATCTTTCCGGTGCCATATTTTTTCATCTAATACATGGAGAGAAGATTGACGAATATCTTGGGAATGTGTAGCACATTCTCGAAGCTCCCATTTGTGATTTCAATTCTTCCTTTTCCAGTGACCTTGACCTGAGAGTTGTCCCCCATAAGAATAGGAGGAAATTTGCATGCATCCAATGAAGAGTATAATTATTTTATGGAATCCATATGGTATGATGCACCTGAATCTACAATCCAAGCATTGGGAGAGGAATTGATGGCAATCAAAGCATGGCTAGAATTTCCTTTCTTGGGATTCTGATCTTCTGCCTTCTTCTTCTTGGTCCCCTCGGGGATGCAATCTCTAAGGATTTTTTTTGAATTATTTGGGCCATTTTATTTATCTATTTATGCATACATGAAGATTCTGAATGGAATCCTTTATGGAAGTAAGTGCATTTTCCCCCTTTTCTTCCCTTTCCACCTTGAATCTAGAGGCATCATTGAAGGGTTTCAAGTACCCTTCCTTATTTGGATTTGCATGTGCTTTCGTTTTGTCTTTGTATTTATATTTATGATTTGGATGATTTCAACCATCTTTCATAGCAAGTGCATGCACCTTTGGGCCTTTGATTTTCCCCATGTTGATGAGCTTATTCTGCTCTTGCGTAAGAGACTTGATAAAGACCTCAAGAGAAGAAATTTTCTAGGTAGCTCTAGAGGCGATCTTAACTGAATGAAATGTGTATACAAACACTGAGTCTTCCAGACCAAGTTTCGAGATAATGGTAAGAACCATTTGTTTCTCCTCCTTAGATTTATCAACCCTACAAGCCTTGAGTTGCAACAATAAATCCATATATTTGGTAAAGAAATATTAGAGATTTTTGAAGGTTTTTTGGATCCAAAGTGAGAAATTCCACTTTGAGCATGTGTCCCCTCATATCATCATATTTTCAAAAAATACCTTCCATGGTGGTCCAAGCTTCATTGGGGTTTTTACAAGAGGATATGTGAAAGACGAGTTTAGGAGAAATGAGATTGAAAATAGTTCCAAGCGCTTCATCCAATTGATTCAGACACTTGTATTTTTCTATGGATGATTTGGGTTTGGTATTTGTGTCGATGGTTAACCTATATAATCCTCTAATTTGAATATGCATTATCATCTTCTTCTTCCATGCAAATAAATTGTACGGTGTAAGAATGAATTCTTTTGGAAATTCCATTTTTCACGCTGTCTTCAATCTTCGATACCTGCAAAAAGAATCCAGTGTGTATTTTTCCTTGTAATACATCGGCTCTTCTACCATGTAAATGTGGATGAAATTGCATAGATAAGATCTAGCTAAAAAAATACATACACAGTTTGCAGAGAAATGAGAAAAGAGAGAAATAAGAGAGAAAGAATGGAAAAATTCTATTAACCAAATGAATGAATTATAATTTACACATGATATAATCTATATAATTCAACTAATGCACACTGGAGGAGAATCCAATGCACAATAGTGGTGGTATAGAGTGATATGGACACACACTGATAGTTACGGGAGTAAATTGCCACCTAGTCTGAGTTAACTAGTCTCTCAGTCTTTAGTTAACTGAATGAAACATAGTGAAGTGMGGAGGATATCAGGGAATCATGAGTAATGCACTAGTATGGTGATAATACCAAGGATAATGCACATTATCCTATGATTATACCATTGTTTCATGGTGATGAAACCAATGTGGCATCTAGACTCCACTCAATTGATCAAACTAAAGTGTGAACTAAAGAGAATATTCTCCTAGAATTTAGGAAAATGAATATTCTCCCTAAACTATAGGAGTCTGAATAATGACTAATAAACATAGGGAAAACCTTAGGAAAAATAAATCCTAGGTGTGTGTGAAGTATATCCAATACAAATGAGGTGGAAAAAATAGAGGATGATACATTTCCTTCCATACAAACAACATGGTAGGATGACATCAACATCCATATGAAAAATGGAAAGCTCAGAGAGTGACACATGGATAGTTTACGTCAACATGATGACAAGGTAGTTCCATGGGATGGCATGTGTCACCCAGATTTGTCACAATTGGCACCCAATTGGACCAGTTAAAAACAACCATGTGTCATCCATATAGATGACGTGGAAACTGTATGATCTATGTGGCACCACTAAAAGTGTGACATGTAGAAGGGTCATATAGTGATGTGGTAGATAGGTGGTAGGTATGCTCAATAGTGATGTGGAAACCATATAATGACCAGAAATAATAGTCAGTAGGGTCATATGTTCGATTGGAATTGGCGTCTAATCATATATTTCCATGTGAACCAATCAAATGGTTCCACGTGGCACCATGAGAAGACCATGTTGGCTTTGAGATCAAAATTGTTGAGGCACGATGGGTTTTGAATCCCCGACCTCCACGAGAATATTTGGATGAATATTTTAATATTCTAACGACTTAACATAACCCACCTACCATTGTGCCACATGTTTTGTTTGTTACAACAAACAAAAAACAATATATTTAAGATGTAACAATTCGGCTAGGGTATATAGCAGGGTCAGGTGACCTGACCTAGCCTATATAAACCTAGCCCAGGTCCTGAGGATGGTACACATAGTACTATGTGTACAATATGGTGTATGTAAATGTGTGTCAAAGAAATAATTTTCCTTGTTTTTCATGCAAGATGTGTTCCTATTTTGGATTTGTCTCGTTTTTCATGCTATAGAGTTCATTGAGAGAAGTATAGAGTGTATATACTCATTTTTCTCATAATTGGGAGAGGAATATGATGGTGATGTTATTTCTATGCTGAAGTGTTGTGTATTAAAGTCTTATTCCATTTTTTCATGTATGAGACCCATAGTATTTTTATGCATGCAAAAGGGGGTCTTTAAGCACTTGTTCAATTGACGGTCAAGTTTATACTTTTTTTTCTTAGAATTTCGAGAGGAATTCATTTCTAACCTATATTTATTGGTTTGGTTAGAATAATTAAAGGATGTATTCAAATTTTCCATTGTAATTCATCATTGTATCAAACATTTGAGCATTAATAGTGTGGTCTCACTATTTGGAAGAGGACCCAAAGACGTAGCCCAAGATGGGTGAAATTCGTTATCAAACTCTGTAATGAGATTTGTTATTTGTTGTCTCTATTTCTCTTTATTTTGGCACTAATTATTTCTACAAATTTGTTATCAGTTAATGGAGTTATGGATAAGTAAATGTTTTCACATGATATTTTGTAAATAGTCAAGATGATCTTAATTTCCTGAATCTGGTCATATGTTTAGTGTTTGCTTAATAACTAATTGACATGTAAGGATTTTCATAAAAATAGTGTGTTATAAAATTTGTTTTCATTGATGTCAACCCTAGAAGAAGTCTACAACCCTCTATAAGTGATGGGTTTATTTGAAGAAGTCTCCAAAGTTGTCCCCTTATGGCGTATATTTAAGCATGGCCCTCACAGGAAGACACTTTAAATAAGTCTACAAGAATCCTTGAAAATATGGTTGAGTGGTTAAGAATCCTCATAGGTGTGGTAATGAAGCACAAATTTGATTGAGAAATGGAACATGAAAGACATTGCAAATACATGCAAAAATCTCATAGATGGATAGTCCTCATCATGCCATTTCCAATGGTAGGTGGTATGCCACGTGGTTCCTTACAATTGATAAGTTATTCCCTCTTAAAGATGAATCCATGAAGTATGGTCAAGAAGCCTTGGATCTAAGGTCAAATAAGTTATAAGTCGGCCCCATAATCAGGAAAAGGAGAAAAACAATTGCAACAAGAAGTTATAGATTGACCCTGAATTTAAGTAAAGGACGTACTTAGAAAAGTATAAATACACATTAAGAACCTCTCATTTCGTGTGTGAGTGAGTAGAATGGAACTAGAATAAGTGAGTCTACACTTGTGCTAGGAGAATTGGTGATCTCAGCAAAAGAAAAGTATACAATGTGGGGAATCTAGCCTAGGAGAAAGGAGGTCAAGGAGAGCGAAGTGTATAGAGGTGATTGTACCAGTTTTATGAGGTTATACACAGATTGCATAAGGGTGAAGCATATATATACATGAGTTGCAGATGGATGATTCACATATAGGGTATATGCATATTGCAGTGGATCAAAGTGCAGGTGTCTACAAGATGACAGTGGGTGAATCACGTATCTATGCTAAAATTTAAGAAAGTCTGAATATCTGATATCCCATGAACTATATTGTTCCTCATGATTAAAGGTATGCATTTATGTATTTTTTGAGGATTATATCTTATAGGTCTTGATACATGCTTGAGGCATGTCTTTGGCACATTGTGTGATTCATATCATTGGTGATTTTGAGCACATGATTTGGAGGATATTGTTGGAGATATTGGCATAAGTTTATGTGGTTGTATTAGCTTTGAAGATGATGTATTATATGTTATCACTGAAAGTCACACTTTGACTACTAAAGTGTAAGATCAACACCCATCAGTAGGTTTAAAGTTAATTTTTTATGATGATGTTAAATGGATCAAAACTCAATCAGAATACTGAAAATCACAGAAGGTTCCAGAAAAGATGTATGAGAAAATGAGGCCTTGGCTAACTTAGATTAGTGTTTTAAAGAGTAAAATTTATGGATAGAAGACTTATTGAGAAAATGAAAACTGTCTACCACTCACATTAGGCAATACTAGCAGACATCTAAGGAAACCTTTTGACATAATAAATTCTTTAATCAAAAGATAAACTATGAACAAATCATAACAACATCACAATAAAACCTCCATTGCAATACATATACAATAAATCAAATGAATCATTTAAATGATAGTAGAATTAGAGTAATATAGAGATAATATAATGGAAAGGAACTAATTTATATTAATCAAAAAGTCTCAGGTCTGATACACAAAATCCATAGATGGCTCTATAACTTCAAAATTCAAAAAAGTATGAGTCTCATTACAATCCGAACCCTTCAATGATTTCAAGGTATAACTTATAGCCTAGGTTATCAATGAAAAATTTACAATTCAAATTCCCCTTCTTGCATAGGATTCCCACATCTAAAGGTGGAGTAACTACAACTATTCAATAAAAAAGTAACAAACTGCTAAAAACTAGGCTAATGTTGGTAACCTCCTTAATCACATTAAATGTGCTTCATGATGTGTACTTTGAGTGCATCTCCCTTTTTCAAGTGTCCCTCCATCCTTCAACTAAAAATCCAACAACTATCACAACCTTATATTCCCATTTGGAAACCGTTGATTCCTAAAAAACCTCTAGATCAAGACTTCGTAACACATTTCGTAGCTCTAGCCTGTATCAACCAGTTCGCAGTGCTAGGTGATGAAAACTCTCTTATAGATGCTCTTTTTGTTTGAAAAATGCATCAAAAAACTCCAAAACTATCCCAAGTGTCACCAAATCCTATAATAATATATGATAGTGGTATAAGACATATGAAAGATTAACACATCATCAACTGAATCCTGACTTATCAAACATGATTGTCTTCAAATTAGCAAAAAAACAAAATAAAAGAATGTCAAAAATGGTTTGAGTCGATGTGTCCATCTTATTCACTTTCTGACTCTGGAGCTCCTCCTGGTGGTAGATTTAGCTAATATATCCAAATTATTTCTCGCCAACTCCTCTCTGAAATGTTATAGCTCCATATTTATCTTTATGATCTAGCTCTGGTAGGCTATGTTCTGTCTGTACAAGTTTCTAATCTTCCCATGGAGAGGTCGAAACCTTTTAGCTATAAACTTAGCATTTTCAAGAATTCTATGATACATTTCCATAAGTTCATTTAACTTCTTCTTTTCAACCAACTCCTCTCTTTTTAGTTTATCAATTCTAGATCTTGCCTCTTTAATCTGTCTATTTAGCCTCTTAAAGGTAATATTTTCTGGAGGAGTAGCTATGTCTACAATTTCAATGGGCTCCTTGATAGGTACACTTTTACCCTTTCTCTGGATGGGGGCTCTCACTGAAAATTTCTCCACAATTATTTCATGTTTTGTTGATTCTCTAGTAATAGGTCTCCTTGCCTTGACCTTGTCTACAACAAGTGGTGAAGAGAAAAATAGCTTTCTTCCTCTCAGACCTGTGGCTCTAGTTGAAGGAGTCTCCATTGGACTGGGAGCTAGCAAAGGTGAAACCTTTCTTTGTGGGGACTGAAAAGATCCTCCTCTTTCTACATGTTCCTTTGTTTCTTTATATTTTTTAGCAGATCTGATGCTCTTCCTTTTCTTGTTCATCTCCAAATGTATAGTCTTTTCAACCTAAAGAGGGATTTGTACCTTAGATTTTGGGGTAGGAGCAATGTTAAGATGAAAGTTTGAAGAATTAATGAATTCTTCCCATTCCATATTTTTGTTTCTTAATTCATCCACCACTAGCATATTTATCAGTCTCGAATGAAAAACACTTGTATCAACTTCCTTTGACTTAGCCTAAACCCTATTAGACATTTTTCCAATACTTTTGAATAAGTAGAAAGGAAGATTCATAGCATGTTTCCCTATGAAGTGTAGCAGTAGCCTTATGTGGTATTGATAGATCATGTTAAATATCCCTTCACATGTAAAGTATCTTTGAATTATCTTCAAAATTTTATCAAAACCTTCCAACATATGGTTCTGGGCACACCCTTTGAAAAATTTCCTTCTTGGTATTTTGGTTTGAGGAATTCCCTTGAAAAGGCAACATTCAGGGTCATCGCCTTGAACCATCTCTCCCTATTATTTGGTATCCCAATGGTTGTTGATATGGTCCTCTCAGATACCTCAAATTCTAGTATCCCAACCTTGTTCTTGGTTCCATCAAAGTTCATTGCAAATTCTTTAGCCACCTCTGGGTGCCCCCTCTGCATTTTTTGACATAAATTAATACAACCCACTCTTTGGAAGACCTCCTTGATTAGGGGTTCCTCAAAAAATAGATGCATATCATAACACTTTGTCCTCACAATGTCTTCACCTTTGTGAACCTTCTTTTGTTGATTATCCATTAGTGCTAGCTAGGAAGGCTTTGTCACAATAAAAAATAATTACCCACAGTTGAAAAAAGGGAAGAAAAGGAAATGACTACTGGAATCAATAAGAAAAGGCCAAACAAACTTCTCATAGTGACAATTTTTCTTAAGTAAGACTAAAATCGTTTAACAGTGAGGTTATGTTCATAATCAGATCAAAATGATTGTGAATAGATGATGAATTGGTAAAAGGTTACTTTTAAAAGGATGTTGGAACAAAGAGTTCACATCATTGGCTAACTGCATAGAGTTCAGAGTGCCAGAGATAGGGTTTTGGAAAATTTGTATGAGAAGAGAGATGTAGAGGCCAAGGATCAATAGATAAGGTAACTCAGGCCCAAGGATTTTGATGGCTTCAAGAGATAATATACAGAGCACGAGGAGAGGGTTTTGGAGCTTATTTACAGGTCAATGAGATAGATTTTTTATGTAGTTAGTATATCTTGCTCAAGATCATGGTGAATCTTGAAGGTTCTGGAAACCCACCTAAGTATTCTGCTTTCCCTTACATATCTTTCTATCGTGGTTGCGCTTCGGGTGAGACATATTCTCTTTAGAAGAGATGAAAATTCCAGTGCTCTAGACTACTCAGTACCTTTTGTTGGTAACTTGAGATGGACTATTGGCCCCTGACCAAGTTTTGAGGATCCTTGGTCATGTTTGACCTATATTTGGGAATTTGATAGGTTTTCGAAGACAGAGTGAAAGACAAAGCAATGATTGTGGAATCTCGACCCCTTTTTAGGGATTTTTTGGATTTGGGATTATGTAACGGGTATGGGGATGTCGAACCATGGGTTTACCCATGTTTAGGCCTGATTTTGTAATGTATAAATAGATGCTAGGTGATGTAGTGAGTATGAATGGGTAAGTGTGAATGACAAGTCAGTTGTAAGTGGTGTCAATTGCAAGTAATAGTTGTAAGTGCTTTGTGTATGTTTGCAAGGATGAGTGCAAGTGACTGTAAGGACTGTATGTAGGCTTTGTGTAGTAACCTAGCTAAGGGAAGGAGGATCTAGCGAAGAGTGAAAAAATATCATTTCCTCTGTGAAGTTGATCTAAAGGCCCTGTGCATGTAAGAAGATTGAAGAAATCTAATAAAGAAGATGAAGAGTTGGTGGACGTAGCCCTAGGGTGGGGGTGAACCACGTACATCTAGTGTTGTGAATGATTTGTGTGATGTGTTGATGTGTTTATGTATTTACGTTCTTAGTGCTTTGATATAGATGGATGATAGGTAGATTTATTGTTTCTTTGTTCTTAATAATGAGAGTAAATGATGGATCTGACCTGTGCGAATGTGCTTAGTGCTTGAATATGCTAGATCTGATCTGTTTCATCATGGTAACTGATGCTAGATGTTATATCTAGTTGAATAATCCAATGCTCTGTAATCAGGGTATTTACTTGCGAATTAGATATTGGTTAAACATTGATGAACTATATTGATAAGTTCTTTGTCAAGATGTTACAATCACAGATCTGTGTCCCAGCTAAGGTTGCAGACAATGGAGTCCTGCAACCACCCCTACCTCTACCTCGAGTGAGACTTCATCTACTTTGCAAGTGTTACTGAAAGGGTTGGTAGTTAGGGTTTTTTTGGTGCGTTGTTGTAGCATTGAGCCCTGGGTCTACTCATGTGCCAAAAAATGGTTCTATTTATGGGACTTGAAACTGCAATTGCTAGGAACCGAGGAAAAAAAATCTCTATGCGAAGATCGGACTTGAAACTGTTATTGATGGGAACTGAGGAAAAAGGAGCTTTGTGTGAATATCTGACCTAAAACTATGAAAACTCCGTGTGCATATTTATTTCCCTAGTGCACAGTATTCTACTTAATCTGTGAAAGCTCTATGCTAAGAAAAGAAGTCTGATATGAAGAGAAGAGGTAATATTTGTAAGCTTTGTGCTTTGTTAAAGGTAAGATTAGTGGAAATTTTTGTTTCTAAAGTATGAATCTGGGTATGTTTGATAAATTTTGTCCTATATTGAAAATTAGGGCACAATTGGATGAAAGAAGGTTTGATTTGAGTAGATCTGAAAAGAATAGTGAAAGATATGTTATAGCTATGCATAGAAAGAATGTTTGGACTAACAAATGGATGCAGGATCCTATAAATTATATTTTGCAGGTTAACTATTATGATCCTAGTGCACAGTACAAGAAAGATTGGGGATCATTTAAGAGAAAGAGATGATTAACCATTTGTTACAGTTGCAGAAGACCAGGTCATCCGACTAAGGAATGTCTTGGTAGAAGGTCTAGTTGTCTTTGTTGTAAAGCTATGGACCATGAAGTTTTAGATTTCCCTAGAATGATTGCTAAGCTTGAAAAAATGAATATGGAACAAGTAGACCCTAAGAAAGGTCAATAAACTGAGACCTTGGCAGAACCCCAGAAGGAATCAGACACTGTACTATTACAGATGAAAGAAACCATGAATGACCACCAAGATACTAATCTATTGGAGATCTTAAAAGAGAAAGAGCAAATAGAATTAAGAATATGAGACTTCGACATTGACTGTGTTCTTGATGAAGAAACACAGGTGAATGTCATGACAAAAAGAACTTGGGAAGCTATAGGAAATCCTGCTATGATTCCTTCATTGGGAGGAATAGGATTATTTAGAGGTTGATAACCCTATGTGGAAGACTTACCCAGACATCTATGAGTGCTCATGGAACCTCGACAGAAGAATATTTTGAGGTTGTTAAATTTATTGAGAACAATGCCCCGTTTTCTATGTTACTAGGAAAAACCTAGATCGAGAAGGATCAGGATAGAAGGAAAGAAGAAAAATTCTTAGAGCAGAAGAAGAAAGAATTATAAGATTCCATGACTAGGAGGATCACACAGTTGATTGAAGAACATGAGAACATATCAAAGCTATTTAGGACTAGAGACTAGGATGTCAAAGTTGAAAGGACACACAAGGACTTCAGACACCTATCTATACAGGACAGTAGAGCATCTAAACCCAGCTAGAGAAGAATTATTACCCGTGCACCCTACGAAGGAATCTTAGCAGCGCAAAGTTACCATGCCAAAACAAGACAAGAATCATAATGGAAAGAGGAATAATGAGATGAATATCATCGGGAAAAAGGATAGAAAGCTCAGCAAGAAGAGAGAAAAGATTGAAAATTTACAGAAGGTTCTAGAGGGAACTTCGTGGAGGGAAAAATTGCAAAACTAGAACTTCGTCGGAATATCAAAACAACGTCACATGGAACTTCTCCATGGCGAAGAAATATATCCATTGGGAACAGTATAATTGTTTGACCGACACCACGAATGGTTAGAACAGAATTTATGGCTAGGAAGCTTGCCATCAGACCATTGGGACTATGCCAGAATGGGTAGAACTGAATTAATGAAGGCTTCTCGCCCATTGGAGAGATCTATTACATTGTTGTTTACTTATTCCGTCGAATGTTTCACCGAGAACACTTTTGCGAATTGTATCAGAGAGAAATCATTGCTATTGCACTGTGATTAGTAAGATTGACACTAGTTCTATTGTTTTGTGCATTGATTCATATATCTGATCTAAACGTGTATGTCAGACGAGCTCAGCGCCGTGGAGAAAATCATCGAAGAAGTTCTCATCGATCTCATGGATGATAAATTAATGTCTACAAGTATCCAAATGTCATCAATGAGAGGAGTTCAAGCCTCTTCATCGACTGCTCGCAAATCTGGGCCATCCCGAGTTGTCACAGAAAAAATAACCAAGCATAGAGATGACCTAGCAAATGTGAAGCTTATCCTGATCATACTGCCTGACTACATCCCGCCTCTGGCCGGTGTGGTGAGTCGTGATAGTGTATCGAGATATTTTGAGTACACCATGGTTACTGTGTACCTCCCGAATGGGATACACACAGTTCAAGCACAGCAGGACAAGATCACAACGTTGAAGTTCAGTGACTTCAACCTAGGAGACCATAAGAACCATAATATGCTTGCCCTGTATAAATACTTGACCAGGATGAAGGGGAAGAACTCAAAAATAATCCCCCAGCCATGGATGATGAACCTTGTGCAGTCCACCCTATTGAATGTAATGAAAATCCCACACTTTGGAAGGCACCAGGAAGTTAACGCCTATATCAAGCTCCTACTTTCATGTTACCATGGAGACTACTTATGGATGGACCTTCGTATCACAGTTGATATGAAATTGATACATATGATAACCTAATTGAGTATGAAAGGACCCAACCTACAGGACTTGTATCCAGGAAAAGCCATAGATCATGTGTTAGCACATAAGATCAAGGATACCTATGGCGATGTTGAGAAGGGGACGCGAGGCTACAAGGTAGATTCCATCCTAAATGGTGCAGTGCGCCTAGCATGCAAGTTAATCACAGGAAATATTGTGAGAAAGAATAGACCCACGAAGCTCACAGGTGTTATCGGACTAATCGGTAGGTGCGGACACTAACAGATCTCCCTAGATCCACCTAGATGTAGAAAAAAACAGGACAGGACATGACTATTTCCCTAAGTTATGACCATTGAATTAACTAGTAGGAAGGGACAAGTGACATACCTTTGTATCGCTTCCTAAGGTCTCTGTTGCTCCTGTTTCACTCTAGTTCTCTCATGAGGTCAAGACCAAGACAACACAAACCAACCAAAGTGAAGATCGCAAAGTATATTCAATCGTCAACTTATGTGTATGATCAAGGAATTACACAATAAAGTGAGAATGACTTTATGGGAAAAAGGACATGTCATTGTATCATATTAATCGAAAGTAGAAGATACAACCTGATCGCCTTGATGTCGCAAGCTTCCTTTCGGTGGCTCTTGGCCCCAACACACACACTTGCTCGATCCTTGTATGAAGAAGATCCAATTCCTCTTGATAGACTTGCTAGAGTCTCCAAGCTCTTGTTCAAGCTAGGTCCTTCACACAATTCCTTCACCAATTCTCCAGTTAATCTCGCTTAACCTTTTCCATGAGAATCCCATCAATATATAGGAGAGAATGAGATGGTTACTTGGATAAGAATGATCCCACAATATCAGGGAAACTAGTAAAAGGATAACCATTTGAATGCCAACCCATTCTTCTAGAAGATTCCCTTCTAGAACCATCGAGACTTCATCTTTTTCCAAGCTTGAGAAAAATTTTGCACCCTAGCTATGTAGCACAGTGCGAGAAGTTCTCACCCTAGCTGAAGGCAGCCTGTGAGAATGGGTCATTCTCACACCCTAGGATATAAGCAACCTGCGAACTCTCTTCAAAAATATGTTTTCTGGGAAGAGATGAATGTCACTTTTCTTAGGATAAAGTTCTTATTAGGAGCCCGAGTACACCATCATTACTACATCATCAATATGACCAAAATCATGGGTAACAGAATTCCCCCCAAAGTATGAGGCTAGAATTAGTGACAACCGAAATACTTTGTAAACTGCATGTGTGTGTCGGAAACCACGAGTGCACCTAATCGGAAACCTACGAACAACCAAGCATCTGCAAAATATCATATTTAATTCTGAGGTAGGCATTCCCATACTCATATCATAGATGGATGAAATTATAAGCATAGGTCATGGCCACCAATCATACACTGTGGATCCATTCCGTCAAAATATATCATAGCCACTAGGAATACACTGTGGATGTATGTGAGAAAATTCAAATTGAAACGACATAGCCACAAGACATACAAAGTGGATCTATGTGTCGCAGATTATACATATTCCATCACAACCTGGACAAAGAGATGATATCCAGGGTCTTCAATCCCATTGCCCAAAAGTATGAATCTAACCATGTGATTACATGTGTTGAAGTCGAACATGGTAGAAACCACTTGATTACTGGTCATTGATGAAACCGTTAACAAGTGTGAGGGAAATCACCATTAATGTAAATGACTCCCAAGGTACACTAGTACAAACCACCGAATGTGAATGAATGAGTTGAAGTCGGACATCCGACGGAATCTTTCGATCAGAGGTCAATGATGTAAACCCACTGTCGAAAGCGAGGAAACCTGCCATTGAGGCATGCAAGTTCCAAGGTACCAAAGAATTTCTAAGTCTTGTTTCTGGATAATGAGCTGAAGTTGATGGAACAAAACTCATCACAGGAGGGCCTTGATGTATCCCCCACCAATGACATGAAATGAGTGACAGATTTTGAAGGTGAAATAGAGTATGATATAAGTTGGACTGGACATAGGGAAGGCCGACACAGAGAGAATGGACAATTACAGATGGTCGACTCAATAGAGGTTTTAGATGAACTTCTCTTGAACATACGAATGACATGACCAATGATTTGGCAGCAGTGACTCAGAGACGACACAGGGTATGACCTTGTAGCAAATCGAATGAGAGACAAATGGATTTCCCAAACTGACTTCAAATAATGAATAGGGGGGTGTCATGTTCAAGAGCGACACTTACTGCCAATTAATACGAATATGAGAACACATCCCTTTCCCAAATTTTCCCCCACCATTTCTGGCGAGTACCTCTTTATTTTTATGCAAGCTTGAGGAGGATAACATATGCTTGTTGATATAGGCTTATCCTTCAGATAAGTCCTTTAGAGTATGTTTAACGAAACCTAAGAAGGAGTGGTTCAGTCCCATTACGGGCCTGTCGATGTTTGTTTAACGAGTCCAAAGATAGAAAACTCGAAGGTTTTTCATGATTATAGAGTCTGGAAAAACACTTCAAAGAGAACTCTCTCAGTTTCTTTTTTGTAAAATAGTCTGACGAGACCAAAAAAGAGATAAATTATTGTCCAACATACACTTTCTTCAAACACTTCAACGAGCGTGAAAATAGCAAGGTCACTCGACAATCTTTTCATGTTTAGAGAGTCTGAAAAGAGCTTAAAAGAGACTCCAGGGGGGTTCCTTTTTCATATATCCTTGTTGATCCCGAAAAAGTGATAAAAGTGTGCTCGATCTCATTCTCATGTATTTTCGAGCATGAGAACGGACAAAGACTAAGCTCTAATTTTTGTACAAAAACCATAAAAAACAATCGAAACATGCAATGAAGAAGAAAAATATATCCGCACCCCTGTGTTTGAACATCAAAGTCGTTACACCTGCAAAATTCGTACTCAAAAGGGCATTAGGCATTAGGTTTTAATAAATAAACTATTATAAAATCCAATAACATGGTAAAAGTAAATATAAAGGGGTAAAAACTCTTTTTACCATAATAATTTTGACTTTACCAATATTTGAGCCCCAAAACCCCTCTTTTGCCCTTGAATTTTGGCGTTTGATTGCAGGAGTTACGAGCATCCATTCGACGAACTATCTGTGGCAATGAGGTAGGCTCTTTGTCCTCTACCTTTTCATGGTTTAATTTTTCATTTTCATTGGCAAAAAACATAGTTTTGATTTTGTTTTGGGGGTTTTAGTCGCACTTAGCCATTCTCACAGGCCAGCCACATAGGACCTGCAAGAATGGGTCATTCTTGCGGGTGAGCCCAAAGGCGCCTGCGAGAACCTTGCACTGTGCCTAAAGGGAACCTGCGAGAACTACCAAGTGTAAAAAGTTTTTAAAGTTTTGCTCAATGAAAATATACCTAGTGTTGAATAGAGTTACTAATCTTCTTCTTATGTTTCTTATGTAGGTGTTTAGCCATCACCATGGTTCTGGAATGGCATGAAAGGGAGCATGAAGAAGATAATGTCATTGCTGAAAATCATCTGGACACCATTGCCGCTTTATGAGACTGTGGTCTTTTGAAGTTCTTTCATATCCCGGGCATGAGGGCCCAAGTCAGGTTATTGGAGTACCTTGTGCATATGTGGGATCCCGATCAGTAGGTATTCCATGTAGGGGTCCATACATTGTCCTTAGATATTGAGGAAATTTACTTCTTAGCAAGACTATCACGGCGTGGGTACCACGTGAGCCTGACTGGTAGCAGAGGTGGTGGGCTACCTATGAGTGAGTATTGTCGCTTGCACTGTGTTCCAGAGGAAGAGAGGAGCAAAGGGAAAGTAGCTATTTGGGGAGTGCAGGATTTGACCCTCCACACTATTTTGTTCACCATTACTCATATGGATGGGAGCTCTGCTCCTCACATGGCTCTCCGAAGCTACTTTCAGTATGCCATAGAGTGTACTGAGCCTCGGGTTTTTAACTAGGTAGACGTAGTGCTTCATAGCATGAAGAGGCAATTGACCAAATGTAGGCGAGGAAACCTGAAGCAATTTGGGTATGGGTCTTTGTTAGTGTCCTTCTTCCTTGAGAGGGTTCCCTTGCTAAGGCTGCAAGTTGAGTGGGATTTACCGGCTCCAACAGATCCAAGAATGTTGAGATGGTGTCAGCTCATGGCCTGGCATGTAGCTGGACCAATTATCAAATATGATGATACCTTCTTCGACTGGTTGCGACCACAGATGTTGATGGTCAATGATTATGCTTATGCCAGGTTGGATTTCCAAGGAGATCCGGACTTGGTCCTGCCCGAGGGCGCTCAATGGGGGGAACTTGGCAAGAAGTACACAATTTTTTTCTTTTTAAATGTTTTTGTGAATTTTATCATATGCAAATGTTTTTAAATATTCATCCAAGGGATAAATACAAAATTCTTTTTTTTGATGACATAGATGTGGGACCTTACCGACCTCCCAGTACTTCTCCTATTCAACAATGAGGAGAGGTGGCACCAGTGCCATGATGAGACGTTGAAGATTATGAAGTGGTGGAACAAAACCTAGAGGGTTTGACAACAGACATTCCGGACATGCCCCTTGGAGAGGTTCCACGATGTTATCAGCGTCATACAATAGGAGCGTCAGAGTCCATTGGCCGATTGCTTCGTAGGGTTTCCCGGGCAGTCATGTGTTACCATGAATGTCATCCATGACATCACTTTGTAGAAGCTATAAGCTTCAGATTTTGACATTTTGGTCCTTGGACAAAACTTTTTTGTAAACACTCTTTTGATCGTTATATATACATACGGCTTCTACTGGTTTATCTTGTGTTGTGTGAAAATTGATGTGATTGATTTATAAATGATCCAAATGTCTATCTAATACATAGTTAGCTAATGCATTAGTTAATGTATTTAGAAATCTAGGAATATGTTGATATTCAATATAATAAAAATAACATTCCAAGAGGTGAATTCGCAAATACACCTGTAACAAAGTAGGACTTCTAATAGTATAGACATTACTTAACTGTAGTACTACAAGCTGCGAATCGAGTCTCACAACCAAATGACGGATTCCGAGTGAGATAGCATCTATCAATAGTTCGATAACGGCGCTATACTCTGCAATATTGTTGGTCGCACGGCCGAGACACACACCTCATAAGGAGACAAGTTCATTTGTAGGGGCATAAATTGCCCATGCAGTGGAAGCAAGGTTCTGAGTACTACGGCTAGCGCCATCAGCGAAGCCAATGTAGGGTAGAGAAGAATCTGACATCTGGAAATCAAACACAACATCAAATAAAGGCAGAGACCAGATAACAACAAAAGCAAGCTATAGTCACACACAAGAAGTATGATAAAATAAAAATACAGGTACTCGTGCACATGTGATCTTATGCATAGTACTTCTTCAAGTACAACCCATTTCTGGGTTCACTTAAAGGGATACCATTGTAATCTACTAACTCATAAACCCCCTTTTCCAACACTCGTCTAACGATATAAAGACCTCGCCACATGGCTTCAAATATTCCAGCTCCTAGCATATCTCGATTTTGTTCATAGAGGAGAACGAGATCTCCTTTGGAGAAAATGTGAGGCTTGACATGTTTGTCGTATTGGGCACTGACACGTTTTTTCTGAGCTTCTATGACTAGGGTAGCATCATGTCGAGTTTCGTATAATCGCATAAGATACAATAAACATTCTTCCTCAGCAGAAGTGTTTGGTAGGAGTTCAACAGCTAGTTTTGAAGAGGGTATCTCGCATTCAATCAGGAGAATGGATTCCAAACCATAGACTAACTGAAAAGGTGTAAACCCAGTAGCGGACTTGATGGATGTCCGGTAAGCCCACAATGCCGAAAAAAACATTGTGTGCCAACTTGTTTTGTGAATCCTTATCATTTGTCGGAGCATAGTTATGAGAACTTTGTTAATTGCTTCAACTTGGCCATTGGCTTGTGGGTAATAGGGCATTGAGTTTTCATGGCGAAGACCCAACTTTTCAGTAAGTTCGGACATCATGAAGTTTCAAAAGTGGCTACCATGATCAGTGATGATAGCCTGGGGAACACCAAAATGAGCTATGATGTGATTGAAAATGAATAATGCTGTGGTCTTTCCAGTGTTGTCAAATGTCGGCATCGCCTCGACCCATTTCGTAAAGTAATCTATGGCTACAATAATGTATCCATGCCCCCCGACCGAGTGGGGGTGACATGTCATGAAATCGATGCCCCATTTTGGAAAGGGACGAATGGAGACCACAGGGTGAAGAGGAGTGGGATGTGACCGGATCTTATGATTATAGGTCTGGCAAGCATGGCATTTTTGAACGGCGATGATCCAGTCATTAAATAAAGAAGGCCAAAAATACCCTGCTCGTAAAATCTTCTGGACAGTAGCATACCCAGACATATGACCACCACAGGCTCTAAAATGACAGTCATTCAGAGCTTTCTTGGCTTCGTCGAACATTAGGCAGCGTCGAAATACTGAGTCAATCCCCCGATGATAAAGAGTATTCCCGAGGATAATATATTGATGGGCTTGGTAGCATATTCAACGTCGGTCGGTACTAGACAAAGTTGGCCGGAAAGTTTGGGTTTGGAGATATATGATGATATCACCATACCAAAGATCATCAGTGCTGATAAGGAAAAGGGATTCATCTGGTAATGAATCAGCTGCTACATTTTCCATTTTAGAATAGGGAAAGTCGCATATCAACTCAGAAAACACTAAGGACTTCTTGGACTTCCCACGTTCGAATTCCAAGTCAAACTCCTGGAATATCATAGTACATTTGGAGTATTTTCCCCCTAGAAATTTATGTGTGAGAATGTGTTGCATAGGGTTTCAGTTAGAAATCACTGTAGTCTTGCGCGAGAGGATATAGTGCCAAAAGCATTGGACAACTTGGACGGTTGCCAAGGCCAGTTTTTTGAAATGTAAATACTTGGTTTCCGTAGGTGTTAGACTTCGACTCAAGTAGTAGATAACATGTTCATCCTTAGCATCATCCTCTTGGACGAGAACCATACCAATGGTGTAATCTGAGGTGACAAGGTAGAGGAAATAATCGCGACTGTAATCGAGGGGAAAGAGAAGCGGAGCACGTGTGAGGGAAAATTTCAAAGCTTCAAAAGCTTTGTTTGCGATGGTATCCCATACGAACTCAGACCCCTTTTTTAGGAGCCGCATAAATCCATGAGTTATCTCGGCGTAGTTTGGGATAAAATGACGAAGAAAGTTTGCTTTCCCCTACAAACTTTGTAACTAGTGAAGTGTAGAAGGAGGAGGGAGATTAAGGATCGCCTCAACCTTTAAAGGATCTACCCTAATCCCTTGACACGAAACAATAAAGCCTAGAAGTCGGTTGGATTCCATGCAGAAAACACATTTGTGAGGATTCAAATGTATACGGTAAAACCGACAGTAGACGAAAATGGCTCGGAGGTGGGTTGGATGATCGACTCGATGCATTGAGTGAGTAGGTAAATCGTCCAGATATGGTTGCATGATGTGCTTGATATCATGGAAGGCATAATACATAGCACGTTGAAAAGTTGCGCCAGTATTCTTGAGACCGAAAGGGAGTTTTCGATAGGAAAAAGTACCCCAAGGAAAAATAAAAGTAGTCTTATGTTGATCCTCGGGCACAATGTTGATTTGATTATACCTGAAGAAACCATCCATTAGAGAGAAGATTTCACTTCCGGTGCAATCGTCGACAATCTGATCGACGAAGGGGGTAGGAAAGTTGTCTTTGGGACAAGCTTTGTTGATATCCCTATAATATACGCATACACGAATCATGCCTTGTTTCTTGTCAATCGAGACAAGATTGGAAACCCAGTTAGTGAGGGCCACCGAGTAAATAAAGCTAGCTTTGAGAAGTTTCTCGACTTCGAGCTTGATAGCAGCCGCTTTATGTGAGTGAACTGGATGAAGGCGTTGCTGGATGGGTTTAGCGTCAGGGTATGTCTTTATCTCATGTATAACAATGTCGGGGTCGATACGTGGCATTTCTTCATAGTTCCAGGTGAAGATGTCACGAAACTCTTTGAAAAGGGATGTGTAGGTGACAATTTCATCAGGGGAACACGAAGCTCTAATATGGACATTTTCAACAATTCTAGGTTTGATGGATATGTCGAGGGGAATAGTGGGCAAGATATTGCTTAAGTTCCCTTCAGAAAACACATCATGTGTGGACCCGGGAATGGTTGAGATGACAACAACGGTCGACAGGGTCAAGATCCATTGGTAGTTCTCAATGGTATGTTTCTCCAGAAAGAGGATGGAACAATGATGTCCATCGTCCCAAGGGGTGTCCTCCATGATAGACATGATCATCTCGTCAGTGGGAAAAATGACATGGAAAGGATATGGAGATAACTCACCAAGAGAGGGGGTAGAAGGGGTTGCCGATTGAATGGCCTGATAGGCGGATTCAACCAGACTTAACGGCATTTCGTCGTCATAACGAAGATGATCTCCAGGGTTAGGTACTATCCATGGGTCATGAGACGTAGGAATTTCGTGAATTGAGGTGGAGATCATGTTGATTGAAGCAACGGATGAGCGTGGAACATCGGGTGGTGGAATGGGGAAAGTACCCATTAACGAAGAGTTTTTAAGAAGGCCTACACCAATGTTCTCATAACCTGGTGGGGTTTTAACGATGAATGGTACATTGCCAGTATGGGTATCGGAGTTAAAGAAGGCTAATTGGTCGACGGTGACTACCTTCCCTTGATGTGGGAAACGTACCACATGAAAAAGGGTCGACAAAACGACACGCATGGAATCGATATAGTTGTGGCCAAGCAGAAGATTGTAATCAAGAGGAGCATCAAAGACTTCCACTTCGACTTGGAACATTTTTCCTTCTAACGTGATCGACAATGAAGGAAGGACACTGTAGGGCTTAAAACCGGAGCCATTGAAGGCTTTGAGAGTGTTCTGGGATTCATTCAACGAGGGAGAGCCAATGGATTTCCAGCAAGTAAGAGACATGACACACGTCGAGGCACCATCGTTGATAACGGTTTGAAAAATGTTTTTGTCAGAGACAATCACTTGGATCTGGAACATGAGTTGAGGGGGTAACCTTGGAATGTGATCTTCCAAGTCAAAAATTATTAAATTTGTGTTCGTCGGGTCGATTCCACTGATATCTTTCAACAGTGCCTTCCTTTTTGTGGGACAACTTTGAAGGAATTTGAGGGCTGACATCACAGAGGGTGCTTGGGCCAGATCTTCAACAATGTTGTAGTTCTGGGCAGCACGAGCATGAGAATTGAAAGCCGATTTCCGAACAACGCCCTTTGGGGGGGGTCGAAGAACTGTGTCGAGGCTCAGTCATTCGAGATGAAGAGGACCATTGGTAGGTGGAGTCACGGGAGAGGGTTGTACCAATTAAGGAGGTAGGTCATCAACCTTCTCCTTAGAGGGAGAATAATCTTTGGTTCGATTGGTGAGTGCAATTTCGTTTTGCTTTGAATCGCCAGTACACATCAAGACATAGGACGTAGTAGAATATGAGGGCTGGTGTTAAGGTCCTAACCCGCACATAGGTAGATCAATGTATTCGGATGTAATAAAGGTCAATATTAATAAGACCTTTCAATAAAATAGAATAAGGCGTATGTAAGAAGACCTAATAGAAGCTTCCGCTTCTAGAAGGATCTTCCTCTAGATGCTTCTTTTTAGTATA
>JASDQU010947053.1:0-32271 GCA_032191745.1 Picea mariana
CTTCTTACAGTTTCAGAAAAATTTGGAGGGGTTTCCCCCAACTCTTGATGTGTCACCATCCTTTACATTGTAGTTATCCTGCTGTTCACAGACTGCTTGAGTGTTGATAAAAAAAAAATTGTTAGTTACTAATCTACCAATTCATCAACAACACATACCATTGCAAGGTGAAGTCAGTTCTTTATTTGGAAACATTAGAAACCTACAATGCAGACTTCCAAAACATCTATCAACAGTACAAGGTTTCATTCTTCTCTTCAGTATAGGTTCAGACAGGTTTCTTATAGAGGGGGGTAAGGTAGGGAGTTACCCCATAAGTTCTCTAATAATATTTTTATTTGACTCGTGCATGAGCCCAAGCAGGTCAAGTGTTGTTGCCATGCTATGATACCAATTTGTAACACACCCAACCCCTAATTACACTTTTATATGGATGGGGCATTGAATATTTTCTCTTCCTGACTATCTCAAATCCTAATTCGTGGATCTTCGCTCGTTACTGCTCGTCATGAGCTTTCTATCGGTCACCACTGCACTAAAATCAGAGTTTGGGTCTATAAGTTATGGCCTCCCCAAGCTACCTGGGCATTATCAGTTGGATTCTTCGGGGTTCAGTGCTAAACACCCATTTTCCTAATCCCCGAAGTCCCGAAATCTCAACACGTGGTTCTAGCCATTCGACGTTCGACGCTTTTCACTAAACGTCCCTTTCTTTCAGCATTCAGCCGTAGGTAATCGATGTTTCAACGATCGTCATTGGACATTTGGCATTCGATGATAGACAATCTCTGTGAACATCCCTTCTTCCATACTATGCCCAAAACTCCCGAACTCCCGAAATATCTCCACGTGGTCTTGGCCCTTCGACGGTCGACGTTCAATGTTTTATGTTGGATATTCTTATATTATACCATGCCTCACATCTCCCGAACTCCCGAAGTTATCCCAAACTCCCGGAGTCCCGGTCACGTCACTAGCCATGTAGGCCAGGTGAGCGCGAACTAGAAGTTGACACATGGAGAGGGTCAAGGGGTGACACGTGTCCTCGATAAGGGGTGACACATGTCATGCTCTAACAAGCATAATGGGTATGTGAATCATCCACAACTAGGTGACACATGGCATGTGTAATGCAGGTCCATGTCACATTGAATGATGTCATCAAGCCACATCATCATAGACTGATAACTGCTTAGCCCTTCGATTTAACGGTCCATGATATTCCACGTAGATCCACAGATCTATGGTTCTCATTACTTTGCGGCTCTGGGATTCGGAGCTTGTCAACTCCTCACGTCACTATTTCCCCAAAGATTTAAGTCTTTGAAGTCTCTAATCTAGTGCCAAGTGTCCTCATCCTACAAATAGTTGAGATTCACTTTGACACTCGCGACTTTGGGAGTTTAACCACTTTGAAAACTCTTGGCTAAACTTCCCCGAAGTACTAAGTCTCTATACTATGGGATCACTTTCCATGTGTCCACTCATCCAACGGTTCTGGTTCAACGGACAACACTTGACAGGGGACGAGTAGGGTCCACGTGTCTCTCCACGACATATACCCGGTTAGTTGGGTAGTTGAGGGTGGGTCCCTTAGATCGATGACTAGGATGGATTCTAGAGGATCCGAAGATCGACGATCCATGTCACTTCGGTAGTTCGGCATTTGGGTGTTCGGCATGTATCTTCCGAATTTCCCTCCAGACCATGCCAGATACATCGCCATGTGTATCTAGCATCTATGGACATGATTTACTCCAACTTGTAGAGCTTCGAGGGAAACTCACACATCTCTAAATCGTCTAATAATCAAACTCCCAGATAACCGTTGATATGTGGACATGTGTCCCTCCATTATCAACATTCTAGATTAGCTCTGTGACTCTGTCATCTGAGAGTTTCAGCACTAGACCACTCCTATTCCCCTAAAGTAGCACTTCGTCGAAGCGCTTAGCGCTTCCCTTCCTACGTCCGATCTAATAGTTGAGACAGGTCTACCGTGGATCCCCATATCAATGGCCCTTGTTGATTCATGACTTTAGACTTCGACTATTTTCGAGGATTGTGGAGTGACAAGTCTCGAAACCGAAAGAACTAGCTCCTTTTGGAATAGCGCAGGGTTCCTAGGCCCTAGTCACATGGGTCCTTTGGAAAATATTATAGGCTAGGCACAAATATTTTTTGCAGCAAATTGGATAAGGACACAAGTCTAATCCCTTGATCAGATGGGTGGTTAGTCTGAACAAAAAACGCCCTTCTCCCATAGAGTTGAACTTGACCTTCCCGCTAAGGTAAACTTCAAAGGGTTGGAAAGACTTAGACGTTTTAGTCAATCCTACCCCATATCTCCTGCAGATTCACATCTCATAACTATCTAGTAGCAAAAGTGAGATCAATTGAAAGCCATGAAATATAACAGTTTACAGAAGCAAAAGAGCCTTTCTAATAACTTGTTCAAATACTGCAAGACTTAACCATAAACACAGACACTCAAACATCACATCCAATATATTACACAGAGTATGAAAATACTTATCAGAAATGGAAAATGTGAAGCAACTGCTGAAAGGGGTGCATGTTTCCTCCCAACCATAGGCACGGTCTCTCTAGATGGATTTATCACTGGCCACCCCCGAGCTAGACCATGGTGCTCTGAGAGAGATTATTTCTCCTTACTCCACAACAATCAGGGACGAAGGTTACTCTCCTCCTCCCACAGGAACTTGGCAGTTGGTTTTCTCTACTCCAAGCAAGGAGGTATGCACGAGTACTTCCTCAGTCACTCCTCAACCTCATTTATCAGCTTGTAGCCAAACCCTGCCCATGGCTTCTTACAGGCATATTGAGCTTACTGCTCAGCATTTTCCTCTCCACTCTAGAGTCGAAGTGTGCTTCCCTTTTCTTCTCGAGAGAGTTTTTTCTCTACTCTCTTATCTTGTAGATTCACCTCTGTCCCCAAATTACCTCCTTTCTTTCCTACCTCAGCAAGGTTGTGTGGGTTCGAATCCCAATTTGTGGTCAAGTCTGGAAGCCTTACAGATGGGTAACCTGCCTCATCTCCTTATTAACTCTTGAGGATGGCCTTCCAACTACCACCCTGACTGTTAATTCATTTATGGGCTAGAAGATTGTTGAGAAATTACACCCAGTAGGTACTGGTCTGGTGAGGGTCATCTCAATCTTGGTTTCCCTTCACCATCTCTCATATCATCTATGGTCTATCTTGGAAAATTTTCCCCCTTTCAGTAGTTGTGCACACACATTCAATTTCAATTAATAACGGAAAATTCATTCATTAACACTTTTATACAAAGGTTCATCAAATCAAACATTCACACATATTTAGTCCAGCATATTCTCTTGGCCAGTTATAGTTATATTTACAAACTAGGGGAAATAGGGGTATTACATAAACCACGTGGAATACCATAAAAATTTTAAAGGTTTTGGGTACCACATTACAATCCATGTGTCAATTCCAAGTAAGCACAGAGGGAATTATATAGTTCCCTCCTACCAAAGTAGCAACAAGCATTGATACCAAGTCATTCCCAAATAGAAAGATATCTCAACTTGTCGATAAGAAAACATGAATCAATCACCGATGGAAAAGTGGTTTCAAGTTTTGATGGGGAAGTCCTTTTGAGGTGCCAATGATAAATTTACTTGGAGGCACCGATGGGAAAGTTTTGGCACTAATTCAAAAGACTCTTCCAAGAATCAATGTTAAAGAGCATTCAGAGCACCGACGGTAAAAACCCTTTTCAAGTGCCAATCCAAAAGTTCTACACGTCATAAATACAAAGGATTTTGACGTCACCAATATAAAATATGTTTTCCATCGCCGATACAAAAGGTGTTTAACATCGTTGATACCAAAGTGCTTTGACATCATTGATACAAAATTTGTTCTAGAGTTTCAATACAAAGGAAATTCAATGCGTCAATGGAAAGATAGTTTAAGGAACTGATGTCAAAGACAATTTAAGGCTCTAGTTCAAAAAATGATTCATTGCACCAATGCAAAAGGGGTTATAGCACATCAATGGGAAATTCCATCCCAAGCACTGATGCAAAAGAAGTTTTAAGGTGCTAATTAGAGAGGTATTATAAAGCATCAATGCAAGGGCATGTTCAAGCGTTGATGGAATGAGAATCTAAGGTACTTATTCAAAAATGAAATTAGGCACCAATTCAAAAGAAAATTAAATCATTGGTTCCAAAGGAACAAGTACAAATATAAACTCTTTCCATCGTATAACATCCAAAACACAAGAAATACAAAAAGATAAAAACTAGAGGCTAATCTTTGAACACATAGACAATACCAAGAACCTCAAAAAATAGATATTGTAACAATTATTTGTTCCTTCACATACTTGCAATTTTTATAAACAAAGTATATAAATAATTACCAAAACTTATATGGAAAACTTATCTTTTGAATGTTACAAACTAACAAACGATTGATCGAATGATTTCCACCCAACCAAAGGTAGACCACAATGGACACCACCCCCTAGCTAGGCTATAATACTATGAGGGAGAAGAATAAATGCATAATACTAAGGCGGGAATATTGCTAAACCAATATTTCACTACTGATTTTTTGAAGATAGAGCAGCGCTTGCCATCTACAATACAGGCCCCACACAACACAAGGAGGTCTTCCTTCTCTACTCAACTGTCCTCAGAAGTATCCTCCCTTAAGTGTTATTTAGTGTGTGCATGGAAAGATCTAGGTTGATTTCCCTAAACTCCAACAACAATTGTCTTGGTTCTGGGTTTTCCCCAAAGCTCTCATGGCTTCATTTCATGGATGTTATGTCACATGCTATGGTAGCCTTCTTTTTTCAGCAAGAACAATCATTTTTTATCCTTTTCCCTCTTCCAAAAATTATCTCTCTTTCCCATTTGAATTTCCCTTCTTGTTGTATGAGTGAAAGATGACAAGGGAGTCTTAATTCAACTCTTCCTAGTTCCAATAATGTAGGGGAGACAACTTCCTAGTTTAAAAAAAATTATAGCTTAAATTGAGGAATTTGTTTCCTCCACTCCTCTTAACCTCTTTTAACTTTACAATTTAGATTTTGAAATGAGTGAAGTTTCAAGGTAACATAAGGTAGATGGTTTTAGGCATAAATCTCACTTAGACCCCCTCACCTTTCCCCTCTTGTGGTACTATAGCCCCTTTAGGCGCTCATGCTCAACTAGCCTTGGTCTTTTTTTATTAACTACATAAACAAAATACTTATAATATTCAAGAGGGTCAAATCATGATATTACACTACCCCCAATGCATATCCACTAGCACCAATCTCTAGTTCAAATGGTCATTGTAATTTTGGCATGGGTAGGAGTAGATAATTGTTGATATTCCTCTTCCAGTGTTCAAAATGCTCATTTTTGTGGCTTACCTCAATTAAATATATTCCCCTTGGTGATCATGCCATGCAATGGTGTTGGAGAAATTTGCAATGAATTTCCTTAAGTATTGAGTTTCTCCCATAAAACTTCTGACCTTTATCAACCTTGTGAGAACAAGACATTGGTTGATGGATGCGACATTGTCTAGATCCACCCTCAACTCTCCACCATTGATCATGTGTCCAAGATATATCAAGGAATCCTTCCCAAATGACACTTCTTCAAATTTGCAATTAGTTGATTCCTCCTTAATTTTTCTATTACTTGAGTCACATGTTAGATGTGCTCTTGCCAAGTATTGTTATAGCAAGTTTTTCCTCACCCCATGCAACTTGCTCAGAAGGCATTTCCATTTCCCTATGCTAAATTGAAGTCCCCTTTTGCACTTCCTAGAGCCAAAAAATCAAATTTTTCCACATATACACGCCCTACAAATTAGACAGCACGTGTATACACAGGTTGCACCACTACAGCCTGCGTACATCGAGTTTGGTGCTCAAAATTAAAAATTGTGTCGGGTTTCCATGTCACGTCATGAGATCCATGATCCTTGACCTTCCATATACTGGAAACGTTGCGACTCAGCCCTTCAGTTCCATTTCAAGGATATAAATTAGGCCATATTCAAACTGTGGAAGAGGAGAGAATTCAACTTTTGAGAGCAAAGATACTCTGAAGAAATTTTCACTTCACATTGAGTCTGCATCTCTTTGCCTTTTAAATTCTGAACACATTGTTCAACCCCCAAGCTCTTCCCTCTTTGATGGAGAACCTCATTGTCTCTCTTATATGAGCTTTCCTTTGGTGGAGGATTTAAGTGGTGGAGACCCAGCTAGACGAGACTTAGTTTCTCGGTTTCGAGACGTGCCAACATGGAAGTTTGTCACTCATACACTTTTGTTGATCATTTTTTAGTAGAAATACTCTTTTCTCTTCCAATTGATGTCTTGCGAATATTTGAATTATTATTCCATGGGTGTATTTTTTATGAATTTCAATGGATTATGCTATTGTATGTGCTAACATTATATATTATCACCATATGCTTGTGTATCTTGGTTGTTGAGGACAAGTTGCAGGTATAAAGCATTGAGTTGCATGCTCAGCGGTGGTCTTCATCGAACGTACGAATGAGGTAGTCTCGTTATCTTGTCTTGTTAGAATTTTCATTTATATAGCATACTTGGGATTAAAGTTGATTTCTGCATTCATTCTGTCTATTGTGGTTTACCCCATGCCATAAAGTGATTTTCCTCGTAACAGAATTGGCGACCATACTGGGATTGAATCTTCTATTTTGGGGTTTGGAGTGTTTTTCTCCTTCGATTACTCTATGTTAGCTTGATTTTCCTTGTCGCCTGATTGCTTGACAACCTATTTTTACTTTGAATATGAGTTTATTGGCCTTATCCTTTTCTTGGCAAGTGTTTTAATACATATACGTGATTTTCCCCTTGGCAGATGCATACATACGCGAGTTGTCCTTCTATAGGACGTGTACATACTTGAGTTGTCCTTCTATAGGGTGCGTACATACACGTTTTTTTCTTAAACAGTCACTTACATCAACCTTTTTTGCATACTTGTTGAGTTTGGTGTTTGTTGGGTGAGTTTTGATGGTTGTTGAGTCTTTTGGGGTCTTTGTCCTAACTGTTGATTGCCTGCAAAGTGATAGAAAACCTTTTTATGGTTGATTTTTCGGGTGGTTTTTCTTTTTCATTGGTTGTCCTTGCATCTTGGTCTAAGTATTTGCTTCTTGGTATCCTGCTTGGCTGATCTCTTTTTTCTTGCAGTAGGGTCAATTTATCAAGTTGCTATTCAGTCCTTGAATTTTCATTCCTTTATATTGAAAATACCAAAATATACATTTTGCATTTTGGTATTTTCTCTTTTGGTTGTTTAGTATTGATCTTGATATATATGGAAAGATTGCATCTTATTGAAATTGCAGAGTTGAATTGAAAGTTGAATTTTGAAAAGCTTATCGTCTTTTGAGAAATGAAGATTAGGACTTAGCTCTTTGCTTATATTCATTTCTTTGATATGCTGAGTCATAACATCATCAGTTTCATGACCACATCTTTTGAGTAAACAAAGTAATTAAAAATAACGTTGATTAATTAAAATTGATTAGAAATGATTTTATTTTTCAGAGTACGCAAACAAGCATAGGATATAGGGCCTTGGAAGAGGATTTTGTGACTAAAGTTATCCAAGGATATTAAACTCAACATATGTGTCTGACCAGGGAGTGGTGAAATCCGTTGTGTAATTAGTGACGTCGGGACACTCCGCTCACACCAGAGTTGAGCACGAGGTCGTGCAAAGTTGGTTGCATAGATATCCCTCTAATACCTTCTTAGCGTCATAGATATTTCTGGGGATCTATTCGTATTTGGGGGTCTTTCTAGTACCTTCACCTCCCTGAGAGGCGGTGCTTTCAATATTTTAGGCTTTGTTACCTTGCCCATACGGTGGACATGACTTACGAATGTTCATCTCCACATTGGTTATATCTTGGTGGCTTTAGTTGCTTAACATAGGTAGCCACATAGGTTACTTTTGGGGGTTATTCTACAGGTACCCTGAGTCAGATAAGGGTCAAACAAAACACAACTTTTATGAAGGATTACCTCTCCGGGGGAATCTGACCGACTACGTTGTTAAGCCCATGAGGGCCCTTATAACTGATTCTGATACCTATGATCTTTTTAATGGAGTCTCATGCCCCTCTTAGGTGAGGCATACCTACTCTAGTCAAGGAGGCCTCTTTTCAACTACTATATCCTATTTGTGTGCATTTGGCCTTTTTGTTTATTTTGGTTTTCTCTTTAATTATTAGTTGGCCTTGGGATTTGTTTTTATATATCGAGTCTTGAGTCATCATTGAGCCAAACCAACTTCCACATAGGTCTCGTTGTTTGTTAAAGTTACCACCGCATCTTGAGTCTTTTCCTTATAAAAGGCGTAAAGTTATCAAACATGGTACACACACCTCCACCTACTAGACTTGTGATCATACAAGTATGAGTACTAAATCAAGTCAGAAAGATATTGGGAGTCCTTCGACTCCCATACCTTCCGTAGTTAATGGAACTCCTTCGATGCCTTCAACCACTACAGTTGTAGTGCTGGAGGTTATCATCATCACTCCTTTTTGACCTGTGGTTTCTACTCAACCCATACTAACAAACCATTTTGGGTCTCTTTTTGGTACGCCTAGATACAATGCTCATTCCATTCCTTCAGTATCTATTCATTTCTCTTTTGGTATATCGAATATGGCATCGCAACTTTCATCTTCCATTCCAACGAATAATATAAATCCTAGTATTGGACCTAGTGGCATGGATCCTCCACATATTCCACTTTCATTTGGTGGAGCTCATATTCCCCAAACGACTCCTACGGTCGGAATCCAACCTCCTTTTCCTCTTGGGTCTAATCCTAGTCTTAATGCTCCTGGATGGAGTAATCAATTGTGCAGACAAGATACTTCTTACATTCCTTCATTTCCACCTTCTTCCTCCACACCGATTCTAACCAACACGTTTGGTATGATGAATCCACCTCTATCCTCCGGATTTCCACCTGGAGGGAGTCGGTTTCATACTATGGCCACCCCCAATACTAGAGCTCCTCTAGCTGGGGGCATTATTTATAATCCTTATTATAACATTCTTACAGGTATGGTGCCCACACAACCTCTTATGAATCAATTTGGAGGAGGATATTACCATATCAGGTAGGGCCATGGTGCATACCAAAAACTTGGTTGGGCTGCAATCCCTCAACATCAATCTTTCCCAGGAGCATGAGCTCAGATTCCGTGACCCCGTCTCCCTTTTATGGACACGCTTAATTTTCCATACTTGTCAAGATTAATGAATGACCTGGTGCGTCATGATCCATCATGGCCCCCCATCCCCACCAAGCTTCCTTTAGATATTCTAAATTTTGAGAAAAAAATTGGCGAGGATCCTGGTGATCACGTCACTAATTTTCATCTTTGGTGCTCATCCAATTCCCTTAATGACGATTCTATTCGTTTGAGACTGTTTCAATGCACCCTCATGGGGGTTGCAGTGAAATGGTACATTGAGCTATCGATTGAACATACAGGAATTTTAATCAGATGGTTTTAGTCTTTCTCAACCATTTCTAGTTGTTGGTTTGTTACAATGTTGACATAACACTTATGTCGGCCCTTCGCAAGGACAAAGCCACCCATATCTCAGACCATATCCAAGAGTGGCGTAGACAAAAGGGGATGATCAAAGCCTACGTTCCTCTAGAGTTTCTGTTGGAATGGTTCCTTAAATCTCTATTGTCTTACATTTCGAAAGATGTTTCTACATCCGGGGTAACATCTGAAGAGGAAGCTATTTTCAAAGCCCAACAATTGGACCTCATATATGCTCAATCTAGGATGTTATAGAAATTCTTCTTGACGCACTGAGGACAAATTATGACCCTAGACAAAATCTTGGGACTCATGCCGATGGAATCACAGGCTCTACAAATACTAAGTCTATAGACTTGGTGACACACCAGTGGAAGGAGTTGTCTCTAAGCTAGTATGTAGCAAGACAAGCTTCATCTATGTCCTCCACTCCTACTGAGTCGATGGATGTGCATTTTGTATAGTTGTCGACCAACTTGAATGGTAACAAACAACCAGGAGGGAATAGAAAGAAAGGACATGGTAATAATCATAAGGGTGGGAGGAATAATAATAATAATAATAATAAACCCAAGGAAAATGCTAACAATGATAGATCAAATAAAAATGTTGTTGAGGGAAAGAAAGAAAAGCGAAAGGTGAAGTTTCCTTGTAAACTTTGTACAAATGATCACCTTACCCACTTATGCCCCAAACTTGAGGAAGCCACGATGCTCTTATCTCAACCGCCCGTTGTGCTGACTAATCAGTTTCCGCACAATCAATACATGGCCTCGAGCTCCTCTAATTCCAGAAATGCGGCGAGTGGGAATCAAAAACCCCCGACGCATGAAGGTGACCGTATATGTGTAAATATGGTCAAGTATCAGATTACTAAAACACCTTTGCATATCGAAAATCTAGAGCCTCAGCCTCGTATTCCGAAAGGAGTACTAAAACTCTCTTCCTACAACCCTAATACTAGAGTTGCCCATAACTATTCGATTGTCGAAGATCTGGGTCAAACCCCTTGTGCGATGTCGGCTTTGGAGTTGCTCCAGACATGTCCTTCATAGAGGAATGTCTTGTTATCTACTTTAGGAGCTCTAGACCCATGTGGCTCTAAGGTTATCAAGTTTGACGTCATGGATGTGAAGCCTCGCTTGCCTTACCATTTGGCCTTTCAAATCCATGTGGATTGCTTGAAGTATACCATCAAACATATTGTTATTGATGAAGGTGTTGCAACGTGTGCGATGTCCCTAACCTGTTGGAAATCTATTAGCTCTCCAACCCTGTCTCAATCTTCGACTATGTTGACCGCATTTGATGATGGTCGTTCTTTCCCTCCCCGCATAATTCCTCCCTCATTTCCGGTCCAGTTAGGTGGAAAGATAGTGGAGGTGGATATCGAGGTGGTTGATGTGCCCCTTGACTATAATTTATTACTAAGGCATAATTGGACTTATGCCAAGACCGTAGTCGTATCATCTATTTTCTGTACTTTATTTTTTCCTCACGAAGGGAAAATTGTGACGATTGATCAATTATCCTTTACACATGCTAGTCCCAATGCATCAATTGGACCTTCGATCCCAGTAATCAACAATTATCAGCCAACAACTGAGGATATTGGTGTCGAACTGTATTCCTCCCTCATGGGTACCTTTGATTTCATGGCACCAATTCATCACATTTATGCCATGTTTAGTAGGTCTTCTTTGTCAATGAGGTATGCTTTTTTCCGTACTTTGTATTTCAAATATCCTTGGACCTTGCCTTCCCTGACCATGTCTTTTGAAGTTCAGTCACATATTGGAATGGCAATGCCACTATCAGTGGCAACGATAGGGTATCAGGTTGTTCTTGACTCTACTGCTGACCCAGATCATGTCTCCTCGCAGGAGGGCGAGGAGGATCATGTTCTCAAGCCCGTATGGGCCACTTCATCATCTTTCTCACATGATTTCCTCGACGATACTTTACCTTCGAATGAATTCATCTTAGAGGCCATGAATGGTCCTGATAAGCCATGGGATGATATGGAACATCGCTCTTACTTCCTCCAAGATATTTTTAGGATCGAACAGGATGATTTTAGATCTACCTTGAGTGAAATGGTCAGTCTCACCATGGTTCCACTAGATACGCATGGCATTTATGTCGAAGGAAACATGGCGAGTATTTCTCCTACTGTCGCCATCTACATCTCTCGAATTCTTGGAAATATTGAAAATGTATATATTGGTGCGCATTGTTTTCCTAAAGAAATTCAGATCTACATCGATCTCTTCAAAGAATTTTGTGATGTATTAGCTTGGTCATATGAAGAGATATCAGGAATTGACCCTTGCATTGTCGAACATGAGATCAAAATCTACTTGGATGATAAACATGTTCGACAATGACTTAGAGTTGTTAATCCTAGGAAGGCCCCTGATATTAAGGAAGAGGTGGATAAACTACTTAATGTTGGTTTCATCTACCTGGTTCCCTTGACTGAATTGGTATCCAACCCCATTCCCATGAATAATAAACAAGGAACCATCTGTGTGTGTATGTATTTTTGAAACCTGAATAAGGCTTGTCCTAAAGACAACTTCCTGACACCTTTCATTGATCAAAGTCTCAATGAGTGTGTGGGAAGCAAGGTTTTTTCTTTTATGGAGGGATTTTCATGATACAATCAAATTCAGATTAAACCCGAGGATCAACATAAGACGACATTTATTTGTCCTTGGGGTACTTTTTCATACTGGAAAATACCTTTCGACCTTAAAAACGCTGAAGCAACCTTCCAGCGAGCCATGACCTTTGCTTTTCACGATCTCAAGCATATTGTCGAAGCTTGCATCGATGATCTTGTTGCTCACTCTCTCCAGAGAGTAGATCACTCTACTCACCTTTGACTGGTATTTGAGAGATGTCATTATTATCACATCCATTTAAACCCTCACAAGTGCATCTTATGCATTAGGTTTGGTCGTCTTTTAGGATTCTTAGTTTCTGATAATGGGATCATGATGGATCCTATGAAGGTTGAGGAAATACTTTGATTGTCTCCCCCATGTAACATTTGTCAACTTCAGGGTTTACAGAGGAAGGCTAACTTCTTGCATCGGTTTATAGTAAACTATGCCAATATAACTAAGGGTTTCATGCATCTCTTGAAGAAGGACACTGTTTATATGGGATGAGTGAGCCCAAGAATCCTTCGATTCTCTTAAGAAAGCCTTGGTATCGACGCCCTTGTTGAATCCTTCGAACTATAGTAGAGATTATTTTCTTTATATCCTCACGTCTGAAGGGACGGTTGGTATGGTTCTAGTTCAAGAGGATGATGAGCTCCTTGAGAACATTGTCTACTATCTTAGTCGAAACTTAGTCAACCCTAAACTTAAGTACTCTCACGTTGAGAAGCTAGCCTTGGTTTTCGTACATGTGGTTCAAATATTATGACATTATATATTTCTTTTCAAAACGATCGTAGTTGTTGATATCAACCCATTTCAATATGTCCTTACTAGGTGTATCATAGGGGGAGAATACAATAAGTGGATTGTCATTTTGCAAGAATTTGACCTCAATTTTTCTTCGGCGAAATATAAGAAATTGCTAGTCTTTCCTGAGTTAATATTGAACTTCCCTCGACTAGATGAGGACGTTATTCATAATAATTCATTTGGAGATGGACACATTTTCCTTATCTCATCTTTGGACCCCTGGTATGGAGACATTTTGATCTATATTCAAACCTTGAAGTTCTCTCAGGATCTGTCGAGAGATGATTGACGACATATACAACATCAAGCTAAAAACTACCTTATCGTCAGTGACACTTTGTATCGTCAAGGAGTGGATAATATCCTGCATCTTTGCTTGACTCACGAAGAAGCTGATTCCATTCTTAATGACTGTCACAGTGGGGCTTGTGGTGGTCATCTATCTGAGCTTGCGACAACCCAAAAAATATTGCGAGCTGGTTATTTTTGGCCATCAATTTTTAAAGATTGTGTTGAAGCGGTCAAGAAGTGTCACCCTTGCCATGTGTTCGCTTGAAAAATGTGCTCGCATCTATCCCCTCTTCACCCAGTCATCACCATCGATCCCTTCACCAAGTTGGGGGTGGATTTTATGGATTGTAACCTAGCTTCGGTTGGGGGGCATCAACACATTATCATGGTTGTAGACTACTTCACTAAATGGGTAGAGGCCATGCCTACTATTAAATCTGATGGTAAGACTGTAGCATTTTTCATGTTCAACCAAATTATAGCCTGGTTCAGAATCCCAAGGGAGATTGTCATTGATCATGACAGCCACTTTCAGAATGAAATCACGAAGGAATTAACATAAAAAATGGGGTTTAAATGTGGTCATTATTCCCCTTATTATCCCCAGGAAAATGGACAAGTAGAGGTTGTGAACAAATATCTCAAGACCATTTTGCACAAAACTGTCAGCCAAAGCAAATATGACTAGCATCTAATACTTTACCCTACGCTTTGGGAATACCAAACCCTGATTAAGACTTCCACCATTTTTTCTCCTTTTCAGTTAGTACATGGTGTGGAGTCGATCCTTCCGATTGAATGTGAAATCCCTTCGCTTAGACTGGTAGTTCAACTCCTACCTAACACTTATGATCTTGAAGAATGCCTTGTACACCTAGAGAGCCTAGATGAGTAGCTTCGAGACGCCTCTACGGATATCAAAGAAAATAAACGATGTGTTAAGGTCCAGTATAATATGTATGTTTGTCCTCATCAGTACATTGAGTGTGACTTGGTCCTCTTGTATGACCAAGCCAAAGAGTCATTGGGGGTAGGCAAGTTCAACCCCATGTGGCACGGTCCTTATATTGTGCGACATGTTTTAGAAAAAGGAGACTATGAATTGGAAGATTATGAAGGGAATGTGTTGGTTGAGCCCAGAAATGGCCTCTAATTTAAAATATATTACTCATAAGCCCCAATCTTGAGCTTGACTCTTTGTATACTTGTGTATATTAGTGCATATATATATATTCCTTTGTGTCACCAACTTGCTTATCGAGTTTTCCCTTGGTTGGAAGATGTCAACGGAGTCTTTCGTTTACTTAGGATTCGTAGACAGTGTCAGTCATCATACACAGAACTTGGCTTTCGTCGCTTGGGTCATTTACTCACCCGAGGGTCAACTGGTGTCTTCAAGTGGCATTTGTCTAGGGCCATCAACGAATAATGTGGTTGAATATAGCATCATTATAGAGCTTTTACACAATGTCATTTCACATGGTGTTCGTTCTTTAGAAGTTCACATGGACTCCCAACTAGTAGTATGTCAGTTGAATGATAGTTACTGTGTGTGAGACCCTACTCTACTCCGACGATTCCTACGGGTATGACTTTTGGAACGACACTTTGATTTTATTACTTATAATCACATACCTAGAAGTTCTAATTATGTATCTGATGCATATGTTAATTATGTTTTAGATTGACATTTGTCACATAACTAAAGTAAATAAAACACAACCATCAATGTACACATATATAAGTAAAGTCGAAGACCAATGTTTTTATATTTCATCTCTCCAAAAAATATGGTGTCATAGTACAAAATGGGGCTCACACCCTCAAAATACATATATGGTCGGTAGACATAATGACCATGGAATCTACACCTATGGCTCCGGATGAATATCATGATAGCATACTATGGCATGGGTGTGACACCAAAAGAGTCACACCCATGCACGGGGCACACCCACCACCTGCCACTGCACAGCCTCTCATAGATCCTCCACCTGAACCATAGGAATCATGTGCATCAAATGAGACATGTTCCCCTACACAATTTGTAGCACTCTCTTTCCATCTTCTCTCGTTGGCTCATCTCCCCAGTTCCTCCGTCTTTGTCATGGGAAACCATCCAGTCGCCGCGGACCCACATATGTGTAACAAAGTAATTGTCAATACTTGATACCATCCAAAAATATATTTTTTTTTATTATTTTTGAAAAAACACAAAAAAATGAAATATATAAAAATGTTTCATACCTATATCATCGTAGGCAGAGTCTAGTGGCAATGGCATATCTAGATCTTATAGGTAGTTGATCCCATCATAAGGGTAGTCATCTATGGTTATCACCTGTCGACGCCACCAGAAGAAGAACTCATCATTGTAGGGGGTTGGTACCCTACCACCTCCTAACCGCCTCATCACCTCGGTCCACCGTGACATGGTTGGATCACGCGGTCCATGTGGAATGATCTCTACTCTAGGGCTCAAACCTAGAACCCGTTCAAAGAAAAAACTACACAAGATAGATGTGAACCTAAAGTTCATTTTCCTCTTATGTTTGCAATTTGTCAGCTGACTCTTCATGTTAGCCAGTAGGGTGGTGCACCAATCATAAACTGTGGGTTGTAAACACTCTACTGTGTAAAACATGAGTGGCCTTGATGCCTGGTGCAACGAGGTCGACCCCGTGATCCGTGTAAGTACAAGGATGATGATATTTAAACTCAGGTTCTCAGTCACCCTGATGGGGAGTTGACTCCCTACTTTATATGTGCCTGCAACATAGTGGGTGGAAATGAAGTCCTCTATGTTCATACCACCCCCAACACCTTGGGCTTTGAGATTCACCACCTCGCACTGATGAGACAATCTTGTGATGAAATAGATGTCCTCTACTTCAATTCTCAATGCTTTCCCATCGATATTGAAGGCCTCTGTATCCGGATCACAGAATTTTACTAGCATTTGAAGCAATCTCACTTGAGCCCTCATTCCTTTGAGAGCCCAAAACTTGTAAAGCCCACATTTATTTAGGGAAAGTTGGCCCCCTGCATCTCTTTCTACTGCTGCATCTACTTCCTCATGCTCTCTCTCTCTCCCTTCAAGTACCATCCTGCAAAAGAAAAACCCTTTTTTGAGTCAAACTCTTTTAAAAAACTTGTTTGTGGAATTGTACGCAAGTTGTAATGTTAATAGTCGCATGTAGGGCCACATATACGCAGGCAGGATTTTCTTTTCTCGTGTACATGTCTACATATACGTGACCCGATGAACTACAGCCCACGTACACTGTAATTCATAATTTTCTCCCTTTAAAACTCAAAAAATGAGGACTAATTTGAAATTATAAACCACTAGAAATGAAGAGGAGGGCAAGAGTACTTACTTGGTCCAGACGGTTTTCAATTCCATCGCTCGTAGCTCTTATAATTGACAGTTGAATATCGTGGGTAAATTGGTCCAAAATGCACTATGTGGGTAAAAAAATTTCAAATCATATGGTAAAATTGGTTATTTTTACTATTAGTAGAAAATTTGTATCCACTTTATATAGTTTTTGCTAATTTTTCGACCTAATGGAATAACAGTGCAGTGGAATGAATTGGTTTTGGTGGTTTTGCCCAGGGATTTTTGCGGTTTCTAGTGTCATGTCGCTCGTTCGCGACTTTGGCAGGTATTTTCTTTTGCTGATGATTGCAGCTTCATGAGACATTCTCTAGATCGTACTCCTTTGGAATAAGTTGAGATGATATGTGAGAACACCTATGTGATAGGTGAGTCATACTCCGCTAGAATGAGTTGAGATTACGTGTGTTGGTCTCTTTTTGTGCTCTTCTGGACTGAGTTGAGATGACTTGAGACGGTCTCCTATCGTACTCCTATTGACTTAGTTGAGTTGACTTGAGATGGTTCTCCAATTCGTACTCCTATGGATTTAGTTGATTTGATATGTTGAGAGTGACGTCCCTTGTGGTTGAGCACATGTGGACTTGTCCCTAGTGGTACATCACTAGAGGATGTGTGTGAGACCCCTTGCTATATTTTCAAAGAGTAATACTATTGTGAAACCCTAATTTGTATTGTGAAGGGTACAAATCAACCCTACTGTGTAAAGATAATTAATATTGTGTAAAAGATTAATTAAATTATTGAGTTGTACAAGTTGGCCCTATTGTGTCAATAGACACATCTATTTGATGAGTTAGGTCATGTATTTATTAGAGAGATACATCCCCATTATGGATCATATCTCATTCACTCAACGCTTAACTTGGAGAGCTGAAATTTGTTGTGCACTCTTTCTTATGCGCTAGTTTTCTTGGTCATAGAGCACCCTCTTGTGTCTGTTAGGGTTTATGGTGTGAAGGTTCTTCTCTTGGAAACATAGTAAAGGTTTGCTAGGTTTTTCCCTTGGTTGCTAAGGGTTTTCCCAGGATAACTTCTTGTGTCTTGTGCATGGTTGTTCTTCTTGTGATCTTGGTTTACTGCAACTATTGTATTTTTGCATTGTTTATGGTTCAAGTTCATGCTAAATTTAAAAGAAACTACATGTGCTTGATATTGCATTAAAAAATAAAACATGGTATCAGACCAGTGTTCATGAAAGAGCCATTACACAAGCTATGCCAACAACTTCCAAGCTAGTTGTCACCTTCTTGCTACAACTACAAAAATGACCCTTACCCTTTTCCTTGTCAAGCTAGTTTTATCACTTTTCCTTGAAGTGTTGGACCTAAATTATTCACAGATAGGTATGGCCTAGTCCATCGCATCACCTGCAACTCTCAGATTGAAAATTGAAGAAGTTTGGATTTTTGTCCCTAGGGTTTTTAGGGTTTCTGCAGGTCGTTGGGGAATTTTGCATCTCAGTGGGGTTCTTTTGACTCTCCAAGGATTCTTGTTGGCAGTCATGATTCCAACTAAACCTAGGGTTTCTAGCCTAGCCTAGTCGTCAATTTTTCTGAAGCTAGGTTTTGTGAAGAATCTAAAAGCCATGGGAAACATAACTTTGGTGGAAGATAGGCTTGATGGATCAAGCAACTTTAGCTCCTCAAAGTCAAGATTACGCATCACTCTAGAAGAGAGTGACCTATTGAGATTTATAGAAGGAACTCTACCAGCAACAACAATCGATGAAGAGAAGGCTGAATGGAAGACAAATGATGTCAAAGCTAGAAAGATAATAATCTACTCAGTAAGAGATCATCTACTACCTCACATTTCTACCTTGAAGACAACTTATCTAATGTATGATGCGTTGAAGAAGATGTTTGAGAGAAACAACACGAACAAAGCTCTTACATTGAAACACCACTTTCAAAATATCAAGATGACAAAAGATGACACCACTGCTACCTTCTTCATGAATATTTCAAAGATCAAAGATCAGTTAGGTGGCATTGGAGAAACATAACAGACAAAGCACTTTTCATGATTACTCTCAATGCTCTTCTAAGCCACTGGGAACCATTCATTCAAAGTATCAGTGGAAGAGTAGATTTACCTCAGTTTGATCATCTATAAGATGACTGCACTCAAGAGGAAACCAAACTTATAGCCAGAGGCGTACAAGTCTCCCATCATAATGAAAATCAAGCCCTTGCTTCTCATGCAAAGAAAGGAAGAAGAAATAGAAGAATTTTCAGCAAAGCATTCAATGAAAAAAAAAATTGAGTAGCTCTAGGTCATGAACAATGCAAAGACATATCAAAGATTCAACGTTTCATATGTGACAATTATGGACACATTGCAAGAAATTTTCCTACCATAAAGAAAGGAAGACAACATGCCTCCATTGTTGATGATGATTCAGAACCACCTCAGCGAGATGAAGACATAAAGGATGAGGAGTTCTTCTTCATTTGAACACTCTCGGGTATGGTTCCTACTGATAGTGATATTTGGTTGGTTGAAAATGGTGCTTCCAGACACATGATTGGATATAGAGAACATCTTACAAACCTTGTAGAGAAAGAGTCTCGTCTGCATGTTGTAATTGGTGATAATGCTAGATTCTTCTCCATTCCAACTAGTTTCTGACATACCTCTTCAATTAAGTGAGGTACTATATGTACCTGGGATAAAAATGAACATTATCTTTGTTTCTTCCTTAGAAGATAAAGGCTACAAGGTTATTTTCTCCAAAGAAAAGTTCTTGCATGGCACAAGAACTCACGGATGGATTATGCCCGGGTGATTGGTGTTCAAGAAAACAATTTGTACAGATTGATTGTCTAACCAGTCCAGGCTTTATTACATTATACTATCATCTTGAGTGAGATATGGCATGGGAGACTTTCTCATTTACATTATAGAGCTCTTCCCGCTCTGGGTACGATGGTGACAGGCCTTCCAGAGATACATATCGAGCATGATGGAATTTGCAAAGGTTGTGCTCTTGGCAAGAATGTCAAGGGGTCCTTTCCGAGCAGTGACAATAGATCCAAGGGGATCTTGGACTTGATACATACAGATGTTTGTGGACCCATTATTGTTGCTTCCTTGAGAATATACTTGTACTATGTTCTCTTCATCGATGATCATTGTCGAAAGACGTGGATTTACTTCTTGAAGACCAAGGATGGAGTCCTTGCGATATTTCAAGAGTTTAAAGCTCAGGTTGAGAACCTGACCGGGAGGAATATCAAGGTGTTGAAATCAAATAATGGAGGAGAGTACACCTCCAGGGATTTCAGTGATTTATGTATTGAGGCAAGGATCAAGAGGGAGTACATCGTTCCTTATAACCCTTAGTAGAATGGGGTTGCAGAGAGGAAGAACAGATCCATTGTTGAGGCAACCAAAGGAATGATACATGATCAGAATCTACCTATGATTATGTGGGAAGAAGAATCCATGACATTTGTGTACGTTCAGAACAAGAGTCCTCATAAGATTCTAAAGAACAAGAATCCCGAAGAAGCTTTCACCAGAGTGAAGCTTGAGGTCAAGAGGGAGTACATCGTTCCTTATAACCCTTAGTAGAATGGGGTTGCAGAGAGGAAGAACAGATCCATTGTTGAGGCAACCAAAGGAATGATACATGATCAGAATCTACCTATGATTATGTGGGAAGAAGAATCCATGACATTTGTGTACGTTCAGAACAAGAGTCCTCATAAGATTCTAAAGAACAAGAATCCCGAAGAAGCTTTCACCAGAGTGAAGCTTGAGGTTGGACACTTCAGGATATTTGGGTGTCTAGTATACATTCATGCACCCAAGGAAAATAAGAGTAAGCTAGACCCTTCAGGCATAAAGGGTAAATTTATGGGGTATAGTGAATCTTCGAAGGCATACCGAATATACATCCCTGGTGAGAGAAAAATTGAGGTTAGCAGAGATGTCACCTTTGAGGAAGAGATAGCCTTCCGAAGATCTTGAGAATATCAGATGGAGATTGACAGCGAGTTGAAAGAAGAGACAATGCCTTCTCCCTCTTCAGCAGTTCATAGGGAGATAGTTATTGATCCAGTTGATCCAGTTGATCCTGTAGTTCCGATTGATGTTCCCAGAGACATTGTAGTAGGCCAGAAGAGGCATGCATGTGCTTGACAAACTATGTAGGAGGAAGAGAGACATGCATCTCCTGATGGTACATTCCAAGAGAGAAAAATACCACAGATATTTTTGAGCTATGTTTCAGCTATGAGCCACATCATTGATACTGAGCCTTCTTGTCATGGAGAAGCAGCAGGTCAACAGTTTTGGCAAGATGTCATGACCGAAGAGTATCAGTACATCATGAAGAATGATGTGTGGGGTATTGTTTCGAGGACGGAAGGGAAGTCTGCAATGACTTCCAAGTGGATCTATAAGATCAAACATGCAGATGATGGAAGTGTTGAAAAATACAAAGTGAGATTTGTGGCTAGAGGATTCTCTCAGGTGGATGGAATAGATTATGAGGAGAAATTTTCTCATGTTGCCCGATACACTTCCATCCATAAAATTATTTCCCTTGTTGCATCCATGGGTTGGAGACTACATCAGATGGATGTGAAGATATCATTTCTCAATGGATAAATTGAGTAGTTTACATCGAGCAGCCAAATGGATTTGTGCTACATGAGAAGGAGTCTCATGTGTGCAGGCCCTGTATGAACTAAAGAAGGAACCTTGTGCATGGTATGAGAACATTGATGGATATTTGATGAGTTTGGGATTCAACAAGAGTGTTGTTGATCCCAACCTATACTACAACATTTTTGGTGATGAGTGCCTGATTTTGGTGCTATATGTTGATGACTTATTCCTCACTGGTTCAGAAAGCCTTATTGTTGAATGCAAGCGTGCATTGGCTTTTGAATTCGAGATGAAGGACCTTGGTATGATGCACTACTTCTTGGGACTAAAAGTGTGGCAGAGCACTGATGATATCCTCCTAAGTAAGGGGAAATACATAGTGGATATATTGAAGAAATTTGGGATGACAAACTGCAAGCCCATGCCTACACCAATGGTGATGAATCTGAAGAAACTGAGCGAGACTTATTCTGATTTAGGTGAGATTGATCCACATATTTACAGATAGATAATTGGATCATTGATGTATCTAGTTAACACCAGACCTAATATATGCTATGCAGTGAGTGTACTCAGTCAGTTTATGAGTCAGCCAAGACAGACACCTGGATAGCAGCGAAGCATGTGTTGAGATATTTACGAGGCACAGTTGGTTATGTACTAAGATATGCCTCTGGTGTAGACATGAGATTGCAGGGATATGCCGATGCAGATTGGGAAGGGAGCGCAATGGACCAGAAGAGTACCTCCAGTTGTTGTTTTACTTTGGGATCTTCCATGGTTTCCTGGTGCAGCAAGAAATAGACTTATGTGGATTTGAGTATCGCAGAAGTAGAGTACATTGCATTATGTGTGGCAGTTCGCAATCTCCTTCCAGAATTATTTGGAGATGAGATGGATTCCACCATTATTCATTGCAACAACCAGATTTGTGTGAAGCTCTCAGAGAATCATGTGTTTTATGATAAATTGAAACACATCGAGATCAAATACCATTATATCAGAGATATGGTGTAGAGGAAAGCACTACATGTGCAGTACCTTTCTACACACGAGCAGGTTGCAGATGTCTGCACCAAACCACTTTCCAGTACGAAGTTCAAGTACTTATGTGAGAGAGTTGGTCTGGTGGAGAATGACTCCCTAGCTGAGAGGGAGTGTTGATGATTGCAACTTCATGAGACATTCTCCAAATCGTACTCCTCTGGATTGAGTTGAGATGATTTGTGAGAACACCTATCTGATAGGTGAGTCATACTCCTCGGGACTGAGTTGAGATGATGTGTGTTGGTCTCTTGTCATGCTCCTTTGGACAGAGTTGAGATGACTTGAGATGGTCTCCTTCCGTACTCCTATGGACTTATTTGAGTTGACTTGAGATGGCTCTCCAGTACGTACTCCTATAGATTTAGTTGAGTTGATCTATTGATAGTGACATCCCTTGTGGTTGAGCACATGTGGACTTGTCCCTAGTGGCAGAGCACTAGAGGATGTGTGTGAGACCCCTTGTTATATTGTCAAAGAGTAATACTATTGTGAAACCCTAATTTGTATTGTGAAGGGTACAAGTCGACCCTACTGTGTAAAGATAATTAATAGTGTAAAAGATTAATTATATTATTGAGTTGTACAAGTCAGCCCTATTGTGCCAACAGACACATCTATTTGATGATTTAGGCCATGTATTTATTAGAGAGATACATCCCCATTGTGGATCATATCCCATTCACTCAACGCTTAACTTAGAGAGCTGAAATTTGGTGTGCACTCTTTCTTATGCGCTAGTTTTCTTGGTCATAGAGAACCCTCTTATGTGGGCTAGGGTTTATGGTGTGAAGTTCCTTCTCTTGGAAATATAGTAAAGGGTTGTTTGGTTTTTCCCTTGGTTGAGAAGGGTCTTCCTAGGATAACTTCTTATGTCTTTTCCATGGTTATTCTTCTTGTGATCTTGGTTTACTGCAGCTATTGTATTGTTGCATTGTTTATTGTTCTTCATGCTAAATTGAAAAGAAACTACATGTGCTTGAGTTTGCATTAAAAAATACAACATATTTTACCAGCATATAGGATAGGTTGCCACTCCATATTGCATATTTTCATTATCCTATGACTATGATCTATATGCTTTAGGAACGAACCAATTTATTAGCGACACAGAACCTTCCTACTGCTATTAGAAGTGTCATTATTGAATGGTAGAGGCTTACCAAACATGGGTGACCTAGTTAGAACCTATGTGCCATCTTGTGCACATGCAGAGATTATTCCATAGGACCAGGAGTACCTTATAGTTCCAATATGACTTTGTGTTTGAACCTCGTATTCTTACTCATAAGCATTAAACCTATACCTATGGGACTTCCACCGAGTCTTAGTTAAGCTCTTTTTCGACTCTATATAAAAAGAAAAAAGATTGTCGAGTGAAATTGTCTCTTTCACACTCGTTAAATGGATTTGAAAGGGCATCTATTTGGTGTAAGTTTAACCCTTTTCCAGACCAAGTAGACTAATTTTGAAAAAGGAATACTCTAGTCATAGTGGCTAGAAGAGTTCTCCTAGGTATTTTTTTATACTTTTTCGGGCCTAAGGGACTAAATTTATGAAAAATGACATTCTTTGGAGTTAAGTTGTAATTGCATTTCATCCTCCTTCTTGTAGTATTGAGCCTATTTCCGGTTCTCTCTTTCTCGTTACAAGCCTACTACCTCAATAATTTGCATCACTAAGCCAAGCAGATCCTTCTTTGTATCCTTTGCAGCTTAACACCCTGTACCCTAAGAGGAAACATTCCCTCGAGTGTCAATGTCATGCATGCACCTCCTTGCATTGAGCATAGGTATGTTCCACTGTTGGAACTAGTTTCTTACTCATGACACTCGTTTCCTCCATTGTATCATAGCATTCATTTTCTTATGAAAAAAAAAAAAAAAAGACGAGCGGGAAAATAATATTATCTCATATTGGAAGCAGTCGTGTCGCCTTTGAACAGAGCACAAAATTTTGAGTCTACTTGTCATCCAAAGTTTGGGTTTAGCATGACCTTAGGAAGGTGAGCTTGTTACTTATATTTTACTCCTCCGACTGGTTACTTTTCCAGTCCCTATGGAGAGTTTGATTGGTGTCGCCTGCATCACAAAGTTTCATTATCAAGTCTATGCTTCTAGAGTCCTCCATATGTCTCATGCTCTTGTTCAAAGGAAGTCTATAAGCCTGTGTCGACCATTTCTCAGAGCTCTTGACTTTTCATGTCGGCCATACCCTCAGTGTGTCTCAGAGTTACATGAAGTTGTAGTCCTACTGTGCACCCTGATCCTGCTTCCATTATGCATAGGTAACCTTGAACCAAGCAGTCGACATCTCCTCATTGGTCCCTGACTGGGGGTTTCCCTTATGTTCAACGGAAAAAAATCTTTTCACACATTGGGATTCGTCCAGTGTCTTGGATGCCATTATCCTTATTGGTGGTTTCCTCTTCTTTTTCGACAGTTTTCCTTATTGGCTGCTATTCAAAGGGTCTTTTCTGTGCACTACTTGCATATGGTGCATACAAAATATGAACGGGGTCTTTGGTTCATGAACATCCTTTTCGTCTAAGTTCCTCCAAATAATCAAGATATTTCTTTGTACCTCGTGTTGACTGATGAGAGATGCCTTAATTCTTTGCTTTCAGCGAGTCTCCTTCCATCGAATTCATCTCATCTATTCTGGAAACGAGGCCTAGAGTCCTATGAGTACCTAGAGGCTTGCAGTCATGAGTGGCATGTTATCCCGCCATCGATAGTTTGGAATACATCAGTGTCCCTAATCGATGGATTATTCAAGTGTTTGACCTCAACAAATTTATTCACACTTGTAAGAATGTACTTAGTGCCTTGATACCTACTTTCATTATCAGTAGGTTGTCTCATGTTTTTTAACAGTATACCTTAATGACCGATAATCAAACGAACTCTCATTGTGTTCGACCTCAACTCCTCTATTCATATGATGTAGACTTGCACCTTTGGCAGATCGTGTAGAATATTTGAAGACATCAGTTTATAGTAGAATTTTTCATGAGTTGTTGCTATCATTCATTGGACCAGTACCTATATGACTTCAGTGATCATGGGAGATCAGATTGTACTGCATTTTATACAGATATCTTCAGATTGATTTTGAGATTGGTTTTCACTGGGTCTTGTTCGTGACTATGAAAACCTATGGCATGTATGTACTTTGTATTTCCTATTCATGGCCATGAACAAATGTTTGGTATATTTCCACATGGATCTGCAGTGTAATTCAGAGTGGCAGCCATGTGTACAAAGTCATTATAGATTTTAATATTCTCATGAACAACTAGTTCTTATAGCTGAGTCTCCATTACTCCACTTCTGGGAATTATAATGTAATTCGGCCATCGCAGATACTCCTCTGACCTCACACATTAGGGGGCATCTATTATAGCAAGTTTTGCCTCACCCCATGCAACTTTCTCAAAAGGCCTTTCCATTTCCCTATGCTGACTTGAAGTCCCCTTTTGCACTTCCCAGATCCAAAAAATAATATTTTTCCACATATACACGTCCTACAAGTTAAACATCATGCGTATACATAGGTTTCACCACTACAGCTCACGTACATCGAGTTTGGTGCTAAAAATTAAAAATTGTGTCGGGTTTCCATGTCACTTCACGAGATCCATGATCCTTGACCTTCCATATACTGGAAATGTTCCAACTTGGCCCTTAAGTTCTATTTGAAGGCTATAAATTGGGCCATTTCCAAACCGTGGAAGAGGAGAGAAATCAAAATTTGAGAACAAAGGTACTCTGGAGAAATTTTCACTTCACATTGAGTTTGTATCCCTTTGTCCTTTAAAGTCTGAAAACATTGTTCATCCCCCAAGCTCTTCCCTCTTTGATGAAGAACCTCATTGTCTCTCTTATATGAGCTCGCCTTTGGTGGAGGATTGAAGTGGTGGAGGCCCAGCTGAAAGGAAATTTGTTTCTTTGTTTCGAAACGTTCTGACACAGAAGTTTGTCACTGATACACTTTTGTTGATCATTTTTTAATAGAAATACTATTTTCTCATCCAATTGATGTCTTGCAAATATTTAAATTATTATTCCATGGGTGTATTTGTTATGAATGTTAATGGATTATGTTATTGTATGTGCTAACATTATATATTATCACCATATGCTTGCGTATATTGGTTGTTGAGGACAAGTTGCACGTATAAAGATTTGAGTTATGTGCTCAACGATGGTCTTCATCGAATGCCCGGACGAGGTAGGATCTTTATCTTGTCTTGTTAGCATTTTCTTTTATATAGCATACTTGGGATTAGAGTTGATTTCTACAGTCATTCTGTTTGTGGTGGTTTACCCCATTCCATAGAGTGATTTTCCTTGTAAAAAGTATTACTAAAGATGAGTATGTCATCCAAGTATACTAATATAAATGAATCAATAAAAGGATGTAACACATCATTCATTACTCTCATGAAAGTTGAAAGTGCATTACATAAACCGAAAGGAATGATTCAGATTATTTTCGGCACGAAATGAGAGTGGAGATATAATAAAGAAATGTATAGAGATATCTCGGATATCCAATAATATAACAAAAATGTATCAGAGATGCAACCATAAACATAGAGATACAGTAATACACAATTTTATTTTAATGAGCGAAAATGTACAAAGACTCTAAAAATACAAAGTGAAAGACTCACTAGAATGGTGGCATCTTATCTCTGAGAAGAGATGTGTCCACTACTCGCATTCGCAAGAAGACGATTTTACAATGAGGCTCCAAAGGCCTTTTTATCATAAAGAAAATCCAAAACCCTAACCCTGGAAGATGAAAAGGCAACAGTTTTGTGGACCTCATTTTGGGTAGTTTGGTGTAACAACTTCTCGAGGGTGTAACTTTGGCATACGATCTTCATTTTGGGGTGCACGATAGCTCGTTGGAAAGGTATCGTCGAGGAGATTCATTTTGGGGGATCAATCAGAGCCTTCGAATATCATTGAGAAACTCGATCCCAAAAAACCTTCATTTAGGCCCTCAAAATGGCCCGAGAAGTTAAAAACTGCTAAAAATAGTAAATTGCCAAAATTGCCAGAAAAGTGTTTTGAGGGAGTTGGAAAAGGTGGAGAAGTTGCGTTGCTTAGCTTTTTGAAGGTTCTCACGAACTTGTGGATGGAAGGGTTGGAAATTTTTAACCAGTCTGGATACATGAGATGTATGAATGCAGAAGGAATATTTTCACTTTGCTGCAGTCTTTTCAACTTGCTTTTGTTGGATAGAAGGTGCTTGGGCCAAGGCTGTAATGGTTGCAGTATCATTTTGTTCACCTTTTGAATAGATTGTGAAGAAGCTAAATTTTGTAGTATGAGATACTACCTTGCGGCATTGTTTAGGTGGGACAGTAGTCGTAACCACCTCTGGTATCCTGTAGAGATGACCCCCCAGCGTAACAATGGCACTACAGGGTCGAGACTCGTAGATAACATGGCACTTCCACATATATGGCTAGCCCAAAAGAACATCATAGACATAAAGTGGGGCAACATCACATAATACCTCATCCTTGAAGGGTTGGATGTCATATGACAATCAACACTGTTGGCTGACATGAAGATCTCGTCCCTGGCAAAGCCACCCGATGTTGTATGGATGTGGGTGTGGTGTTGTCAACAATCCCAATCGTTTGATGACCTCTGTTGAGATGAATTTATTCTAGCTTCCACTATCAACAATAAAATGTAGCGGGGTCCCCTTCACCCACAACTGTAAATGAAAACGGCGCTCCCGCTCTTCAAGATCCGTTAGTTATTCTGGTTGAATTGTTGTGGTCGCAACAATAGCAGTGGGTCTGCATAAATGATCTGTCTTTTGTGAGTATTTTCTGAATCAAGGTTCATCTCCTTGTCTTTGATTTTGGCCATCAATGATTGTTTTGAGCGACATTCATCTGTGTTGTACCAAGGGCTTTTGTGGAAATTGCACCATTTTTCGGTGTCCTTCTTCGTCTTCCCGTGATCCTTCTTTTCCTGTGGCTTGGACTTGTTTTCGAGAGACTGTTTGTTAGGGATGTCTTGATCATACTTTGGTTGTTGTGGATTTGCAGACCCAAACTCCCATTTGTTCTGGTGCTTAAATTTCTACTCGATCTTAAAATCATATCGATAAGCAGCACTGAGTGATCAGATGTCCAGAAAATCCATTTCAGTTTGGATGTATATGTGTAGAGCCCCACGATATTTTAGAACCAAATGTCGTTCGAATTCCTTGATAACCAGCTTGGTGCGCAAGGTATGGAAGGCATTGGTGAACTCTGGAATTGCTTGGCCCCTCTCTTTTCGCAGTGTGGTCCATCTCATATATTGTTCCTCATAGTTTCCAACAGGGTAATATTGTTCCTTTACCGCATCCACAAAAAAATTCCAAGTGGGATCAGCCCCATATATTCTAGACTCTTCTGTGGAACTTTTCTCCCAGTAAGTTTCCCACCAATGTTTGACATGGGGGAGAGATTTAAGGAGTGTGAAGGTGATCTTTTCCCTGTCGGAAAAATGGTGAATAGAGAAATAAACTTCTAGCATATTCAACCATTTGTCTAGGGCATCCACATCTATCTGACCTTCAAATACGAGAATATGAAAATTAACCTGGACCTTGAAAGGAGAGTTGCTTCCAAAGTGTATGTTTGATGAGGATGCACCCGTTGCTAACGACATGCGTTGAATGATGTGGGAAAAATTCTCCATCATTTCGTCCCTCTGTCGCGTGACAGCTTGCTCAAGCAACAAATTGATAAAATTGCCTGCTCCGTCGCTTTTCTTTTCTTCCACCATCGATGGCTTCTTAGGCGTGCAAGAGTGATTGTATTCAATAGAGACAAGCTCAAGACCCGACTTTCTATACTCGGACCTCGTCAGGGACATGCACTGAAAAAAAATGATCAAGAGCAACCTGCTCTGATACCACTGATCCGGATTATTTTCGACACGAAATGAGAGCGGAGATATAATAAATATATGTACAGAGATATCTCGGATATCCAATAATATAACAGAAATGTATCAGAGATGCAACCATAAACACAAAGATATAGTAATACACAATTTTCTATTAATGAGTGAAAATGTACAAAGACTGTAAAAATACAGAGTGAAAGACTTGCTAGAATGGTGGCAACTTATCTCTGAGAAGAGATGTTTCCGCTACTCGCATTCGAAAGAATATTATTTTACAATGAGGCTCCAAAGGAATTTTTTATCATAAATAAAATCCAAAACCCTAACCCCGGAAGATGAAAATCCAACAGTTTTGTGGACCTTGTTTTAGGTAGTTTGGTGTATCAACTTCCCTAGGGCATAACTTTGGAATACAATCTCTATTTGGGGTGCACGATAGCTCGTTGGAAAGGTATCATCGAGGAGATTAATTTTGGGGGCTCAATCAGAGCCTTTGAAAATAATTGAGAAGATTGATCCCGAAAACCCTTCATTTATGCCCTCAGAATGGCCCCAGAAGTTAAAAATTGCTAAAAATAGTAAATTCCCAAAATTGTCAGAAAATTGTTTTGAGCGAGTTGGAAAAGGTGGGTGTCCACCGATATCCACCTGGATCAAGGAATCACTAACCACTCATACAAACCTTTTCTTGTATTTAATGTTGTCATCTACATGTCTTTTGCTATGATTCTTACTTGATGATAACTTGATTTGAGGTACAACTTGGTGAAGAAATTGGATTGTTGTAGGTGATTCAACAAGTCATCAATCCTTGGTAGAGGATATCTACTTTTGATGGTTACTTTATTCAAGGCATGGTATCCAATGCACATTATCCAACTACCATCCTTCTTTCACACCGTGATGATGGGGGAACCACAAAACAATGTATTGGGCATGATGAATCCCTTTTCCAACAATTGATTCTCCACTTTGTCTTATTCAATTATGGAGTACCTATATAGCCCAATGTTTGTCAATGGTAACTACAATGACAATTTAATATCGTTCTCAACCTCTCACTTAGGTGGAAACTCTTGAGCTTCTTGGAACACCTTCTTGTAATATCCAATCAATTATTGTAAATGTTAACATTGCTTGCCACTACATCCTTCCAAGGATGGACTCAAATCTATCTCATTATATTCCCCTTGTTGCTTTCTTTCTCTGAAAAATGGCAAGGAAAAACTCTTTTCACTTTCAATGATTTTTCTATCTTGATGAGCATTGATAAAAGAAAGTTTTGCTTTGTTGTTGTGTGCACTTATGTCATAGTGTTTCCCATCTCAGACAATCCTATACTAGTTTTCTCTCCTTTTAAATATGGCATCTCTTATGTACAAGTATGGGCTTCCCAAAATGTCTCCACACACACCCAATGGAACCACATCTACTACCACTTCATCCATGAAGTTTTGATTGATGGAAAACTTGAATTTGTATTGTTTTTCCATTCTCAATTATATGTCTTACTTACCTATCCCAAAGGCTATGGCTACAGATGGTCATGAGTATTTAAACCAGGATTTTCAGCCAACTATGTTGAGATCAAGTTAGATTGAAAACTGGGATCAAATAAGGCTACAGATGGTCATGAGTATCTAAACCAGGATTTTCAACCAACTATGTTGAGATCAAATTAGATTGAAAACTGGGATCAAATAAGGAGTACTTTGTTTCATGTGGATCTTGATGAAAAACAACTCCATCATCTCCTTCTCTTCTAGGTATGAGGTTTTTTCCACCCTCTCCTCGAAATTTACAATTATCAAAGCCTTGCTCTTCTTCCTCTTCTCAAGGTGCCCAGGGCACTTCTTAGTGTGCAATTTCTAGAAATATTCCTCAATGTGTCCCTTTTTCTCACAAGCCTTACTTTGCTTGATGGAATGGTTTGCTTCTTATGTCGTTGCCACAATTTTCTTGTCAGTCCAGTTCTTCTTCTTCCCTTTTCTCGATTGCTCTTATGGTTTTGTTTTCTTGTACATGCCAAAATACTTCTTCCACTTGTCCCCTTCAAGGTATCATTCTTGAACACTTGCTTCATCAATTGTCTTATGCTTAAACAACACCAATTGTTAACATATTTAAGGAAGTAATGATCCCAAATATTTTATCAATGTCTCTAGAATTTTTAGAGAGAGAATCAATTGTATCACTCTCTTTCTAAATTCTATAGTGAACTCCTAGATTGACTACCCATATATTTGCCTAAAGTAGTGCCACACAATTTATTGATGCTCCTCATATCTAATTGGGTAAAATTGGGCTTTAATCATGTCCTTGAACACCTTCCAATTGGTTTGTGGTGGCTCATTTTCTATTTCTCTTCTTACTATATCACTCTCCCACCATGCAAAAGCATGGCCTTCAAACTTTAATCTAGTGAATTCAACCCTCTACATTCTAATGAATTTGTGTACACCAAATTACACCTCCATCTGTTGTAGGAATTAGTTCAATTTGATGACATAAACTTCTCCAACATAAGGATCATGTCCACCTTGGCCTCTACATGGAAAGAAACTGACATTTTTCTATAGTTGTGTTCTCCCATCTTTGTTTTAGTCTTGAGCTTTGATTCTGGTTTCTTTTTTTTTTTTAACTCTTCCAGGTTAGCTTTGTGTTCTTCATGTTCACTCTTTACTGAAGGTGCATCCATCACCTTCGCTACTAGTAGTTGTGTTTGTTAATGTTTAAGCTATTATTAGATTTCTTTGCATTTCAATAGATAACAATAAGCATAAGATATGATCACTGAGAAATACACAATCACAAGCGACACATCTTTTATCTTGGGAAACCCTCATGGGGGAGAAAAACCAAAAAAACTTCCTTATTATAGATAGCTAATACAAT
>JASDQU010947054.1:0-13806 GCA_032191745.1 Picea mariana
CTCCTTTGAAGTGGTGTGCTTGTGGAGTTATGGAGGGCCCCCATGGCCTCACTTGCATGCTGATTTGCTTATTTTAGGTATAACTTAATTTATGTTTTTGTTTGATTTCAGCTTTTAAAGTTTTGTTAAATGTTCTAATACTGGAAGGATCTTATTTGAAAGTGTTTTTGTAAGACAACCATAAGATCTCAGAAAATCATTAGATTTAGGTTTGTTTCATTTTAGCTTTTAAGTTTTATTAAATGTTCTAATATTGGAGGAGATCCTAAAATTTAGGTGTTTTTGTAAGAGAACCTTAGGGTCTTGACAATTGTTAGATCTAGGTTTGATTAGTTGTTGAAAGAGATTTTGATGAATATGTTCTTGTAAGGGAACTTCAAGATCTCAGACATATTAGGAATCTTTCTAGNTTAGGTAGCGCTTCTAAGTTTACCTTCCCGGGTTGACAATTAAATTGAACTCTGATTGACATCATCAATTAGAACTAAACAACAAGATCACCAGATCTGTGTGTTTATTACTCTGCTCTTATGTTCTTGGTCGAAATGTACCTTTGAGTTTACTTCTGGGAATGTTAGTACCAACCTGTTACATGTTTTCCTCACAGGAAGGAGAGATGGGAGTTTGAATTGCACATATATATAACTCATTAGGTGATTAACCACATGTTAGTTTACTTGTATTCTAGTTCTTTTGTTAGTTTATTTATGAATGAAATAAGAATAGTTTAAATTGGATTTGACCATTGTTTTGTTCTTATTTCAATTGTGTTTGATCAATATTCTTTACTTCTTTATATTTTAAATATAAAATAGAAAAATATAAAATGTATGTGCTTTTTTTTTATTTACTTTATAAACGATTTCCAAAAAAGAATGATTTCGCAAGACATCCAACAAAACTGGCAAATTGTATATACATTGTTCAAAACCATATGCATGCAACCATACTTCTATTTTTGATGTTTGTAAATTATCAAACTTACATCCTTAGTATCATAGATTTATAGGTTAGTTTAATTTATTTCTAGGAATTTAGCTGGCCAACAAAGCCATTTAACCCATCATGTCATTTCATCCCAAACAACTTGGGTTATTTAGACAACCCCGATCCGGATTTGACCTTCTAGTTGATGGTGTGTCATTTACGCCCATCAAAACCACTTTCTTGGTAATCTCGTGACTAAAACGTGTATGAAGGGGATCATGTATATAGGCCTGACTCAATCTAAAAAAATCCACAGAAAAAATTATTCCACCTTTTTCACACCCTAGATGACTATTAGACTAATGAAATCCTATTGTTCCACTGAAAATATCTAACGAATACTTATAATATCGCATATCTATTTTTTATCATATTCCTTATAATGTGAATGCATCCTATATAGTCACTTCTTTGTAGATCAGGTGTCAGGCTTCAATTCTATATTCATCTCCCAATGTTCTCCTCTCACTCTTTTCATCTCAAAGATGCTACATGGGAATAGGTGAGTGTACTCTCAAATAAAATATATAATGTATGCAATGATGTTTTCATACAAATAGTCATCAATAATAACCAACTTAGACACATCCTCCATACTGAAACCGACTATTTGTCTTCAATATCCCATGATAGTGAACTAGATAGTTGGTATTCTTGGCTTATGTGACTACATGGTCCTCTATTTATTCAAACCATGGAGAATGAAATTCTTTTGTGACATCATCCTCTACAGAATCTATGGTCAAACATTATGATAGTCCCATTAGTGGGAAACATTGAATGTGTTTTATATCCCCACTAATCAACACATCTTCCTCACAAAGTTGAAAAGTGTCATAAAACTTAAATTGTAGTTATGGTTAGTAGGTCATCTATCATTACATTTTTCTTCTATACGTACCAATTCTTCAACGATGAATCTAAGGTGGGCACACATTTATGCACCCACTACTAAATAGAAATTCCCTGTGTATACTAGTGAGTTTGACAATGATCCACATGCTCCACGATATAACAAGTAGCATTAAATTGTAGGGAATATTTGGAAAATATTGATTTATGTTCATGATCCTACTCTTCAATGAAAGATTTTGCAGGTGAGACTCCTTGAGTGTCATTTTTCATTAATTACTTATATTCATCTGGCTAGGAGATGCAATGAATTAACTAGTTCATTAGCAAACAATATCCTTTAATGAAAGAGCCCAATGTGATAAAATGCATGTTGGGTTCTTGGAACAGTTCAAATTATTTTGATAATAAGAACTTTGATCTGTTCTACCGAGAAGGTCTACGATTTGAGCCCGTATATCCCTATACATTCCACTAAGTTACACTACTCTTATATATATATATATATCCCCTCATAGTCCCTATGACTTGGACTTTCAAAGTCTTTCAGATCATATCAATATCTTGTCCTTATCAATATCAATGGATGGGAACATGGGTCAACAAAAACCTTATGTCTAGTAGGTTCCTAGTCCTACTATATCTTCTCATGAGTCCAAAGTTCATAATGAAATTCCCACAATCATTCAATGATATATACCAAAGTGATATCCAATGTTTATATGCTCTACTCAAACATGATATGTTAAGTTATGTGTTCCATAAACTTTGTGGCATTAGTTGCTCCATTAAACACTAGTGGATCTTTATTCTCTACATGAATCCACAATGGAATTTTGTAGTGTTCATATTTGTGTCAATTAGTTCTCATACTCTCTAGGTGGTCCAAAATGAATGGACACTTTGGAATAAATGACATAGGAGAATATTATTCTCCAACTCAACTTTCCACTAGCAGTTGGATTAATGTAGTCATCCAAGTATCCTATGGTGAGATTATTGAAAAACACCTTCATCCAATACTTCTTCTGTCTATTTAAAAAATGTATGTCCCTACATTATATCCAATGGATATACCATCCAATAAACCTTCTTATCAAATGCCATCATTATCAAATTCCCAATCAATCCATTACAATACTAGGTATGGATATTTTCCATCTAGTATGTCAATGAACTCAAAGTAAGAATAAATATTCACACAATAGAGATACAATTCCATCTCGCCAATTTGACAATGAGGAAAATGTGTGATTGTTTCACCAAATACCACTAGATCGACAAGTGGACCCAATTTGGTCATCCCATGAGTTCGCATGATTACTTCAGTAGGATCTTAACATCTAACCCGAAGTTGAGCATAACTTCTCACACTTCATATCATTGAATCAATGCATTTAAGATAAATTATTTTCCATACCTTATTCACTGGACATGGTTTAAGGGCCTATCTTGTGCCTCTATTGGTGACTCTAAAATTGGCCCAAGGACCTCCCTTAACTTTATTGTGGATTTATCATTGTCTATTATCTATAGAAAGCTTTTCAAAAATTATTTGACTTCATCTTCCACTATATATACTAGTAGAATCATGCATTGGCTTAGTGGCCAGATTATGGAAGGTATTTTATTTGTTGCATTCATAGTAACTATGTTTCTAGCATGAATAGATTCCTCCATCACCTTAATTACATATTTAAAGTAACCTTTATTTGATAGTACATAAAACCTTGGTGCTAACTGTAAAGCTTGATATATGGGTCCTTGATTTGCATCTCTCATGTTTGTGCTAGAATTGGCTCCAAACTAGGGGACGATATTGATCCCAATGTAGGAACAACCTACTATATTTTCACCATGGATATAAAGCTCACAATTCACCATATTATCACTACTCTATCTCATGTATTGTTCATCCCATTTATTAATCAATTGTACACAATCATGTGTATTATGTATTGTCTTTTGGTAGTACCCACATCAAGGATGGTGAGGATATTAGTAATTCCTTTCAATATACCCCACTTCATAATAATTATAAAATCATGGTGGGAGATACCACTTAATTCTATAGAGCCCTATTACCCTAATTCTAATTATGTCCCCCATCCACTCTCATGGTTGAATCCATTGTTTTAGAAGATCTTACGAATCCCAACATCGAGCTTCTAATGTAGATATTTTTTTTTTAAAACCTACAAGAGGCATGGAAATATTGACAAAAGTTCGTCACAAGGTAATGATTAGGTTTTAGTTTGACAAGGATTTTCGTCGCTATTGCCACAAAATTTCATCGCACTTTTCCACGGTTTTGCATCGCACATATAGCATCTGCATCGTAATTTTTTTCTCTGCCAATTTTTTTTGTCGCTATTGCCACACTTTTGCATCGCAACTTTCCATGCTTTTTTGTCGCACATATGGCATTTGCGTCCTAATCTATTGGTAAGTTTTTTACATTGGCACGGTTTTTCATCCCTATTGCGAAGCATTTTTGTCAGTATTGCCACGCTTTTTAAGGTAAACCTATCTTGAGGATGATGACACATAGAGGGCTTATTTCATCATTGTTTCCACGAATACCTGGTTTGTGGATATAGCGATGAAAAAATTTCCACGAAAAATAGTCTTTGCTTTCGTGGAAAGTCCGAGGGATATGTGTGGAAATAACAATGAAAAACCATGGCAAATTTGGTCTATGTATTAGTGCTCCCTTTACTTGATTCAACAAATCATATATTCTCAACAATGGATACTAGTTCTTGATCATTGCCTTGTTCAATTGACGGTAGTTAATGCAGATTCTCCATGACCCATCCTTATTCTATATGGAAATGATAGGTGCACCCCATGGTGACACACTTGGACGTATAAGTCCTAGGTACAACAACTCCTTCAGTTTCATTTTAAACTCCTGTAACTCAGGGGTTGACATCCGATGAGGTGTTCTTTCTATTGGTTCAGTTCTAAGAATTTTGAGTCGATGGTAAACTCTAATTTCCCTTTCGGGTGGAAAACTTGGTAACCCTTTTGGGAATACGTCAACAAATCTCGTACTACTGAACGATTTTCTAGTCCTTCCTCCGCGCCCTTTTATTTTCAACACAAGTATTGCATAAAGCTTTCATCCCTGCACAAGCTCCTCTGTAGCTATAGGGAAGATATGAACCTCAGGTATACTCCCTATTTTCTTCCTACAATGAAACTTCTATTTCCCTCATCGATGGTCCAACTCAATTGCCTCCTCTTACTGTTGAGTATCGCATCATGTGATTTCCACCCGAGTCCAAACTGATCATGTCATCACAAGATTTTAATTTCATGACTTATAGGTCAGACTTCGTTATACTATTCCCCAAATTTAAGTGACAGTTCACACCTCTTCCTCCAACCATCCGGTTGGCACTCGAATCCCTTTAGACGAATCTAAACTCGTCTGGTTCAATGCCTTTACCTAAATCCCTTCAACATGGTACTAGAAATAGAGCTCCTTGTAGAACCGAGGTATAACAAATACTAAAAGTTTGATTGGAGAGGGTACCTAATGCCTTGAGCACATTGGACCAGTGCTCGGACTAGTTGTTATTCACCGTAGTAAATTCTTCCTAAACTAAGAAGCCTATTGGACTGCGTCATGCGACATTCATGGCTTTTTTTTCCACTCCTTTGCGTGAAAGATGGAGTTAAGGACGAACACAATCTTTTCGACCTCTACCTTCTCCATGTTAAGATGTGGGGCATAATGGAGTATCTCCATAAATTTGGTTTCATAGTCTGACATCGTACGACCATGTTGTTGTAAGATACTGAACTCATCGAGCTGGCGCTCAATGAGTTCCTTTGACAATTTATTCTCCTAAAACCATTCCTCGAACCGTTCTCATAACAGGGCTTCGATGCCCATTATTAGATGAGGTAGGAGCGTCTTCCACCATAGAAGAACTCTCCCCTTTAGTTGAAGTCCACCATGCAGAGCTTCATGTTGGACATCATAACCATGAAGCAGGAAGCACATTGCCTTTCTCTCTAGCCATGCCTCGATGGCTAAGACGTATGTGGCACTCGTGAATTCAGTAAATTAATATTCTATAGTTCTCCGCGAATGATACAAGTATTGGCTGAGGCATGCTATGGACCCTCAAGGGTATAGGTGCCCTAGCCTCATCCTAGTATAGACGGTTAGTTAAGGCCCGTGACATTCTCTAGAAGGACCTTGTTAAGGCCATCTACATCCCTCTCAACAATCATACCTTTTCTCAAGACTTGTTCTTCTCCTTGGGGTTTAAACCTCCATGGTGTGGATGCTCCTATAGGCGTTGTGCCTCTACCCCCAACACCAAGTCGTCTACCTCTAGGACGTCCTCCAACCAAGGTTACTGGTATGGACAAGTTTAAAATTTTAATCAACGAAAAGTTAATAATCAAGGGTTTAATACAGTGGAAGACGTGACTATCCACAATCGCAGGGTTGAACCTGTTCTGATACCATATGCAACGTCCCCATCGTTATGAAAACCCAATGACATACAAAAAGTCAATTTTTTTTTTGGTTGTGTTAGTAAATTAAAACATCATAAAAGATAGTCAACATCGCTGACATGTCAAACACATAAATTAAAGAAACAATAATAATTCATTAATGATCCAATATGACACATTGACGACACATTGTCACCATTAACCAAGACACACACATCAATGTATTAACATATTAAATAACAACAACCCAACATCATTTCATTATACCATTAATAACGACGCATAACAGTACAAATCTTAAACATTCAACGCATCTCATAAGGACTATCATGAGATATCACTAAGATAACATAAGATACCATAACAAATAAAAAATATAATAAGGATAAATCACATAAATACATAATATACTAACCGTTGAACATACCCTGCAAGGTTAGGACCTCCAGGACACATAAGTAATGCTCAAGCCTAGGTTCCAATTGATTTTAACTATTTAAGGTCTTAGTGTTGGCGTCTATTCTGAGGAACAAAGAGGTGTCTACATCCCACTAACCCAATCAATCCAAGACACTAGATAATCAACAACACATCTATCATCTATATCATCAATCCATAAATAACCCAATAGACAACGGTAAACATCATCTTTGTTAATCATACATCAAAGTTAATTCAATGCGCAATGTGAGATCAAAATCTATCGACCATGCGTCAACCTTAAATTCCAAGAAGCAAGAGAATGTAAATACTTCATCAATCATACAACGACAGGGGTTGAGGCACAAATGTAATTTCCTTATTTTTATGGCACAAAAGAAAACATCTATTCATTTCATGCCAGAAATCTAATATCTAAACAATCACAATCAACATTGTTTCCAAGGCGCGCGATTGATCTAACTACTAAGTTAAACAACCAAACAACATTTCTTTTAAGGAATGTTCTTAACCAATTATTGGATTTAACATTAATCAACATTACTTTCAAGGTATGTGCATGACTCAATTACCATATTAAACATGATTCAACATCATTCAATGCACGCAATTAATCCATCTAGTTAATCATTACTCATCAACAATTAACTGACTCAAGAGTAACCAACTTTAAAACAACCATACGTCAACATAATAAAAGAGCAGGGATGTCTAACTACTTAGCTATTCCTACATCAAAGTTCAAGGCGCCAGTGACTAAAACTTAATTCTTCAAAAATCATTAATTTTTGTCAAGCGCGCGAGAATTCGAACTTGAATTTTTTTCACAACAAATTATCTTCACGATGCAAGAATACGCTAATCATATCCCGTCGTACATTATGACTAATTTCTAAAGGAAAAGAATTTACACAAAAGGGTTTGTCATTAACAACATGCGATAATAACTCTGCATCTAATCACGAAAGGTCAAGGACATAGGTTATCATCTGCATCATTCTATGTCATTCCAAACCTTAATTTAGTGGCACAAGAAGTAGTCTAATCTTATAAATTTCGAGGTGCATGAGAATAATTAGTTTTATTCCATGGCACAATTAAGCAATCAATCAACTAATCATATGTCACAGTGAATCCGTGGCACAAGTAAACTAGAGACGTAACCATCGGTTCTTCATTGCTATGGAGAAAGTAATTAGTCTTATGTAGTTTAAAGTGAGATAGTGGACGTTTTGGTATACTATAACTTATATAAACTCTTCATTCATTTAAGAAATCAACCACACAATTGAAAACCTTCTAAGGATTGACCTTACTATGGGGGAGCACCTCAAAGATGGTTAACCATAACTCTAGAGATCAACTCAATTTTCCTTTAAACTGTAATTAAAAAGGGAAGGTATAGATATAACATGATCTAAATTATAAACGCGGCATAGCATTAACCTAACCCGTAAGACGAGAAGTGCACAAGGAGGAACATTTAGCTAAAAATGAGTGCTTATGGATAGACGAAAAATCAATGGAAAGCGAAATTAAATATTGGTGGATAACGAAGACAGACCCAAGAATCACTCAATCTTAGCTAGTATGATAATTTACCTTTACCATCAACCACTTAAACAACAGTTTAAGAACATACCACATCCTTTAAAACAACGCTAGGGGCAAGTTCACTTGCCACCCAAAGCAGAGATAGAAAGGAACTGAACGCCAGGTGGGTAGTTCCTGTCACGGAAGGATGGAAGGAAGGGAAAACATGGAAGGATGGACAAATAAAATCGGAGTCGAAAGGACGAAATTGCTGGGTGTCGGGCCAGCAGAACGCGGAGCACTAAGGGGCAATTAAATACATAAAGAAGAGGCAAACGAAGACTGAGTATTGAAGGGCACAAGAGCATGAAGACCGCGGGCAAGAGATCCCGAAATTCGCTGGTAAGAAACACGCGTTTCATTGAGCGTAACCAAGGAATTACGTTGCGCGTGGAGAGGTAATATCAAAGATGGCAAGGAGTAATTAAAAGCTGAGAAAGACCAGTTCACTAGGTTGTCTACAGCGAACCTCGACAGGCTCGATGCCGCGCCAGAATACACAGGATCCAAGAGAGAGTCTAGGAACAAAAACGCAGCCAAGATTAAGTCTTGGGTGTAGTTCTAGGATATACACAGTCGCTCCTGAGACTGGGACTGCAATTAGTGCGGGTTTTTATGCTCAACAACGCCCAGCGTTCACACGAGAATCTGCACGTAACAACAAGGTAAAGGGATCAAGGTTAGATTCGGAAAACGAAATCACGTGTGCAAGGAGACAGGGCAAGGGTTCCTTAAAACTCAGTGCTAACAATTTTCCAAGGGAAGACGTTTAATTAAGGAGCATGCCTACAGTGGAAAATCCCTCAAGACTGAGCCACAATTACCCTCGCTAGGTAAATTGCTGTCTGTTAACAAGTCTGATAATGGTTAAGCTGTAGGTAAGCTTCGATTGAAGAGAAAATGGGGAGCAACGCAAGAATCGAACCAATACCCACGTCGAAGGGAGGGAAGAGTACACAGAACGGTTTACTGTGGGTAACGCGTCCGAACTAGAGGGGTTAGTAAGGAAGATATCGAGTTCTGGGACATTCAATCCTCCAAATTCTCCCACCCCAAATTTTAAAATAGATAACATACGGTCAAGGACATACCACCATAAACCATCCCCTGAGATTAACCATTTAAAAAAATAACAAAACCTAATTTATAAGTTTGATGGATTCATTTGCAACGACCAAGAATTTCGCCTACTGTACAAAATTTACTCTAGTAGCCATTATACATTGCAAGAATTGAAATGTCGAGCATGTAAATTCACCTTCCCACGTACATAAAAACAACAAGACCAATTGTAAAATTCGATATCAGAATTCAGGGTGTCGTGACAACAATTACTAACAATATAGACAATTAATAATATAACAAATTTCAGTATAAATTAAAATACCATAACCGATTATGAGGAAATAAAAGATGTTCTCTCGCAATGGCGATCCTCCTGTCCTCTCGCTTGCTAACCATGAAGACTTCAACGATACCTCCCAGCCAACGTTAGGGGTACTCTTGTTTCCTCTCATACCCCCGAGCCACAAATGGAACATACACACAATACCAGAGAATTTTAGCTCCCAACTCACCTCGCAAGGTCGAGCTACCACTCATTACCCGAGCTGCTATCCCGACTCCCACAAGAAAATTTTTAGTCAAGATAAATTATGGCAGCATACCCTTACGCATACCAAACGTGATCCATACTCCTCCTCCGCCATCCTTTTTATAGAGTTTTCTTAGTGATTCCTTTCCCAAACCCTCATTAGATTATTTTTATTAAATTTAATTAGGAAAAACCTCCCTCGTACACATGTCACGCGATCCCCTAGTTGCACCAGAAAATCCATTTATTAATTTAGTAATTTGTCTATTTCCCTCACCCACCTAAAATTGTTCTTAAAAAATCTCCTCGGTGTCCCTTTATTCCCTTACAATTCTTAAATGACTGACGCATTTCCTAAAAACTAGTTGAGTTCATAATTAAAAGGTTCCAAAGACTAGATTCCCTAGTATGTTACACATTACCCTTTTCCTTAAGTTTCCCCTTTTCTTCTAAGTTCATATTTAGAGTTTAGATATAAACAATGATTTTCCCTTTCAATAAATTATTCCTTCAATAAAATTTATTTTTAATTATTAATGATTGAATTTTCTTTACGTCCTTCTTGTTACATGTCTATTTTTCTTTTTTTTTTGTTCACAAGTTCTACTTAAACCTAGGTTTTAAATTCACTAGGCTTGGCAATAGTTCTTAAGGGAAAACTTGTTTTTAAATGTTACTCATAACATAATTCATTTTAAGGCTGATGAGGTCCTAAGGAGGCATAGTTTTCTAGGTACTAGGTTCATTAACTTACCATAGTTAAAATCACGACATGCCCTTCAAGACACACTAAGTGCTCCAAGGTTGCTACTCGCTTGCATTTCGGTTTTATTTGCGTAACGTGCCCTTCAAGATGCACTACGTGCTCCAAGGGTATCCCTCACCTCTTGACTGAATTTGGTAGACGTAAAACCCATGGAGTTGATACTCCGTCAGGTGACCTTGTGGGAGACTAATCGCCTCTAAGGAATAAGGACCCTACCTTATTGCGTGCCCCTTAGAAGCATCGTGAGAGACTTTCAAAGTATTCTCTCAGGACATCGTGGATCTCTCGAACTAGGTAATCATTAACCTACAGTTCGAGCCACAATCAGAGTGCTAGTAGGCTGTGATAGGGCTTCTGCCACACCTCTCCCTCAATGTCTATGGTTTTCATGCGTGACCCCTTTACTCCTATGTGAGTTTGATTAACAAGCTACCATTAGCCTGCATCCATCAATGGAACGTGTCATCTATAACAAATCAACATCATAATATCTAGTCATATGTCACATCGAAAATATAAAAAACATTCAAACGATAACAGTCCACTTCTTGAGTCGATCCAGAGTCCAAGGAGATCCATCGAGGTCGTTGGCATCCTCTAACGTACATAGTCCTACAAACTCAGGAGAAACCAGTGAATAACACCTGTCGATATAAATATAGAAAAATAACATAGCATCAGATCCACAACATCTCATAGTCATAATCAAAACAACCAGTCGTATAATAAATTTTATTTCTTGCACACAAGTGTCCTCAAAGAATAAGTCCGATCAGTGTGCGTAAGAGCGGGATGTTACAACAAATCTCTATGGATCTTATGTCCTCTATGCAAACTAAATAAAAATAAGATTCATTTATTCTATTAAATGGAAACAAATTTTGATAGCATTTTTTTTAACTGAATGCACTTTTCACATACCATGTATTTTACGAGCCTCATATGGGATTGATCTATTTACATACTGGTTTTGAACATACCATAAAAACATGCACAAGAAAATAACTTGTTAAATTGAAATCTATCAATAACATGATTGCAGATGATATAAATTTAAACTTCTGAATAAAAATATCTTGTGTACATGTGTAACATATATATACAAACCCCTGTTCACATCTCTTGATTGATTATTTTCATGGTTTAACGCAAATTCGCACCATTCAACAAATTTATCAATAGATTTAAATCGATTGGCATGAGGGTTCATGTGATACCTTCGAAGTGAATTTTTTACACATGCCCCTACACCGTCGTGCTCTCCTTTTCCATGACCAGTATCAAAGAAATTCCAAAAATGTGTAATGGTTGATTTCTTGTGAAGACAACACAACCAATAGAATGATCACGAAGATTTGAATTGACCTACACATCCATATGACTATATCCAATGTCGATCGAATCCAATCACACGTTCTTTCAATGAATCATAAAATTTATCAAAACAATGTTGTACATAATGTGTATCAAGTGTTCGAACATCACTTCTATAAAAGTGATATTCTTTAATAACATTTCGATTGTCATTGGTGTTTTCTATGTTATCAACACTATGTTGAGCATGTCTATATAGAACGTGGACAAATATAGTGACTTGATCAGAATTATAATATGGACTCTATATTTATTTTTGTGCACTGAATGTGTAACTCTCTGCAAAATCAACTACAGACAAAATTTTCCCTCGTGGAAACACTTCATAAGATTGTTTGAATTGCAGGTCTTACCATTGAGATCTATGTGAATGCTTGGTGTATTTATAAATTTCATCATCAAACTTCTTCAAAAAATCTATCACACATATTTTATCTACCTTCAAATCAATCCTTTTGGAAATATAATTTGAAGAATGTGGAGCCGCATTGTTGATATATTCATATCTCTTCCAATTGACTATTATATTAGACAATGATTGATCATTCATATCAATATGATACTTTGAGTGAAACAAACTTAGATTTCCACAACGATCACATTTATTTCCACCAACACATTTGTTTTGGTAAAATAATTAATCACCTTCTCTTTCACATAGAATTTCAAATATAAAAGCACGGAATGTGGAAGGAGAGGGTGAACTTGCCCATAAAGTTTGACAAAAATTAAGAAAAGTGTCGTAATATAACCCAAATTATACATGTTAATGACAACAACAAGTGTCATGAACAATAATGGGTCTAACAAACGATCATTTTTGTTGCACAAATATATTGATGGAAATTTTAACTTCTTTGAACTTCTTAAACAATTCTATTTGTGGCATTAGAAATATATGTTTTGGATGTTCCTTATATTGTTTTCGTGCTATTCTTTGTCGAAACACATCCCTTGTATGTGTTGAAAAATGAGATTCTATTAACCAAAAATTTTGGGCCAATTATTTAACATTTTCTGCAAGTCTATCTTCGTAGAGTAGTTTAGAAATAAGTGTCCAACAAGAAAATTCATCATTTGCATCTATTTGCAATCGAAATTTCCTATGTTTGTACAATTTTTTTCTTGAGGTTCCCATCGCTTTTTCCATGTGTTGTGTCAAACGATCTATTATATTTCTAGATGAAACAATTGTTATTTGTATCACTCTATGTGCAACACAAACAATTTTTTCGAGATTTTCCAAAAGCTTTTAATCCACTAGCTATATTGTCAAAGACATTATGTTTAACCTCTGTATCTTTTGTCGACTTTTGAATACCCAATAATGATGTAGTTTCTATTAACTTTCCCGACATTATTAGACTGAAAAAAAATTGAGCTTCTACTGCTAGTGATTCATCTTTTAAAAAAATATTATACATATTATTAACACGATATCTTGCATAGTTCTTATATTTTTTCGTCTCAAATTCGTCAGTGTCAACATTTTCTAATATTTCATCATCAACGTTGATAGATTCTCCTGGATATTTCAATTTAAAGTTTATATTAAAAACAAAACCCAAACACAAATTTACTAAACTATATATTGGTCTTCACCTTGTATTATCTAGATTTATGTACATACCATTCAACTTCTACTTGAATTTTTATTTCAATGACTTCATGGACGTTATGATGAAAATCTATTTCTATTTTTTGAAAAAGATCAAATCCA
>JASDQU010947055.1:6221-18792 GCA_032191745.1 Picea mariana
CCAGCTTACGTTTCTTTATATACAACATGTGATGTGTGATTGGATTTATAAATGTATCAAATGTCTGTCTAACACATAATTGGCTAATGCAACAGTTAACATATTTAGACATCTAGGAATGTGTTGATACTAAATATAATCAAATTAATGTTCCAAGAGGAGAATTCGTAAATATACCCATAACAAAGTAGGACATCGGATAGTATAGATGTTACTTAACAGTAGGACTACTAGCTGCGAATCAAGTCATACAACCAGTTGTTGAATCCCAAGTGAAATATCATCGGTCAACAATTCGATGATTGCGCTATATTTTGCGATATTATTGGTTGCACGACCGAGGCAAACACCTTTTAGACTGATAAGTTCATTCGTGGGTGTGTAGATTTCCTAAGAAACAAAAGCTAGGTTCTGAGTACTACGACTAGCACCATCGGTGAAGCCAATATAAGGTAGTGAAGATGCCAACATCTGGAAACCAAGAACAACGCAGCGTAAGTAGTTGGGGGTCGAAACCAAATAATGAAAAGCACACAAAAGTATGATACAATAAAAATACAAGCACTCATGCCAAGATAGTCTAAGCATAGTACTTCTTCAAGTGCCCATTTATGGGTTCACTCAAAGGAATGCCATCATAATCTACTAACTCATAAGCTCCCTTCTCCAACACCGTTTGACGATATAAGGGCCGCACCACATAGCCTCAAATTTTCTGGCCCCTAGTAAATCATGATCCTGTTCATAGAGAAGAACTAGATCACCTTCTGAGAAAACAAGTGGCCTGACATGCTTGTCGTATTGAGATTTTACATGTTTCTTCCGGGTTTCAATAACCAGGGTGGCATCATGATAGGTTTCGTCTAATCGCATAAGATACAATAGATGTTCTTCCTCGATAGAGGTGTTGGGAAGATGTTCAACGATTAGCTTCAATGACGGTATCTCACATTCATTCAGCAGAATAGCTTCAATACCATACACCAACTGAAAAGGCGTAAATCTCGTAGTAGACTTCACAGATGTCTGATATGCCCACAATGTTGAAAACAACATCGTGTGCCAACTTGTCTTGTGAATTCCTATTATTCGTCAAAGAATAGTGATGAGAACCTTGTTGATTTCTTCAACTTGGCCATTGGCCTGTGGATAGTAGGGGATTGAGTTTTCATGTCGAAGATCCCACTTTTCGGTAAGCTCGGACATCATGAAATTTTGAAAATGGCTACCGTGATCGGTGACGATAGCTTGTGGGATTTCGAATCGTGTGATGATATGATTGAATATGAATAGAGTTGTAGTTTTTCCGGCATTATCGAATGTATGCATCACCTCGGCCCACTTCATGAAATAATCCACGGCTACGATAATGTATCCATGCCCCCCCGACCGACTGAGGGTTCCAAGCCATGAAATCAATGCCCCATTTCACGAAAGTTCCAATGGAAACTTCAGGGTGTAAAGGAGAAGGATGCGATCTTATTTTGTTTTTGTACGTTTGGAAAGCATGGAATTTTTGGATGGTAATAATACAGTCTTTAAATAAAGAAGGCCAAAAATACCCTGCTCGTAAGATCTTTTGGGCAGTAACATACCCAGACATGTGACCACCACATGCTCTAGAGTGGTAGTCATTCAAGGCTTTCTTAGCTTCATCATAGGTGAGACAACGTCAAAAAATAGAGTCAACCCAACAACGATAAAGAGTGTCACTGAGGATAATGTACTAACGGTCTTGGTAACGTATACGATGACAGTCAGCGCTAGACAAATCGGGTCGGAAAGTCTAAGTCTAGAGATAAATAATGATATCCCCATACCAAAGGTCATTGGAGCTGATCAAAAAAAGGGATTCGTCAGGTAAATAATCATCTACTACATTTTTTGTCTCAGTGTAGGTAAGGTCGCATATCAGTTCGGAAAACACCAAGGATTTCTTAGACTTAGTGCATTCGTACTCTAAGTCAAACTCCTGGAGAATCACTATCCATTTGGATTATTTTCCCCCTAGAAATTGGCATGTAAGAAGGTGCTGCATAGGGTTGTAATCAGAAATTACAATGGTCTTGCGTAATGGGATATAGTGATGGAAACGTTGGACATCTTGAACAACTGCCAAGGCCAACTTTTCGATATGTAAGTATTTGGCTTCAGTAGTCGTGAGACTCCGACTCAAATAATAAATGACATGTTAGTCGTGTAAATCATCTTCTTGGACTAGNTTTCAAATCTTCGAAGGCTTTGTTGGCAGTGGTATCCCATATGAACTCATAACCTTTCTTTAGAAGTCGAGTAAATCTGAGCGTTAGCTCAGCGTAGTTTGGGATAAAACGAAGTAAAAAAATTTGCTTCCCTTGCAAACTTTGCAGCTGGCGGAGTGAGGAAGGAGGAGGGAGATTGAGAATCACCTCGACCTTCAAAGGATCTACCCTAATCCCCTGATGTGACACAATAAATCCCAAGAGTCGATCAGAATCCACACAAAAGACACATTTGTGTGGGTTTAAGTGTATACGATAGAACTGACAACGAAGGAAAATGGCTTAGAGGTGTGTCGGATGGTCACTACGATGCATGGAATGCATCGGCAGGTAATCTAGATATGGTTGTACAATGTGCTTGATATTGTGAAAAGCATAAGACATGGCACATTGAAAAGTCACACCGACGTTTTTTAAATCGAAGGGTAGTTTCCGATAGGAAAAGGTGCCCCAAGGACAAATAAAAGCGATTTTGTGTTGATAGATGGGTAAGATGTTGATTTGATTATATCCGAAGAAACCATCCATCAAAGAGAAGATTTCACTTCCGGCGCAATCATCAATGATTTGGTCAACGAAGGGGGTAGAAAATTTTTCCTTAAGACAAGCTTTGTTGATATCCCTATAATCAATGCAGACACAGATTGTACCTTGTTTCTTGTTAACTAGAACTAGATTAGATACCCAATCAATTAAAGCCACGGGATAAATAAATCCAGCTTTAAGAAGTTTTTTTACCTCAAGCTTGATAGCAGTTGCCTTACGAGGGTGGATTAGGCAAAGTCTCTGCTGGACGGGTTTAGCGCCCAGGTAGATCTTAATTTTGTGTACAACAATATCAAGGTCAATACCCAACATCTCTTCATAGCTCCATGCGAAGATGTCATGAAACTCCTAAAAAAGGGACTTATATGCAACAACCTCATTGGTGGAACATGAAGCTCCGATATGAACATTTTCGACAACTCCAAGTTTAATAGATATGTCGAGGGGGATGGTGGGTGAAATTTTATTCAATTTCCCTTCATATAACACGTCATGTGTGGACTCGGGAATAGAAGAAATAACGACAATGGTAGACAGAGTCGAGATCCGTTGGTAACTCTCTAAGGTGTGTTGCTCCAAGAAGAGGATGGAACGATGATTCCTATCATCCCATGGGGTGTCTTCCATGGATATAACCGACATGATCATCTCGTTCGTAGGAAAAATAACATGGAACGGATCAGGAGATGAATCACCAAGAGAGGGAGTAGAGGGGTTTTTCAATTGAATGGCTTGATAAGCAGATTCAACCGAGCTTAAAGGCATCTGGTCGCCATGGAGAATATAATCACCAGGTTCGGGTACTATCCATGGGTCAGAATATGCGGGGGTTTCACGGACGGAGGTGGAAATCATGTTGATTGAGGCAACCAAAGGAGGTGAAACATCAAGTGGTGGGATCAGGAATGTACCCATCAAATTTGAATCTTTTAGTAGACCCACACCGACATTCTCATACCCAGGGGGTGTCTTTGCAATGAAGGGTACGTTGCTAGTATGAGTATCAGAGTTAAAAAAGGCCAGTTGGTCTATTGTAACAACCTTTCCTTGGTGTGGAAAACGTATGAAACAGAAAATAGTAGACATGACTGCACTCATGGAATCAATCCAGCTACGAACAAGTAAGATGTTATAATCGAGAGGTGCGTCAAAGGCCTCAACTTCAACATTGACCAATTTTCCTTCTAACATAATAGGCAATGAGGGGAGGACACCGTAGGGTTTAAATCCAGAGCCATTGAAGGCTTTGAGAGTGTTGTGTGATTCAGTTAAGGTAGGAGATTCAATGGATTTCCAATAGGCAGCAGACATTACCCATGTCAAGGCATCCTCATCAATAACTGATCTACAAATGTTCTTGTCTCCGACAACAACTTGTATCTGAAATGTGAGTTGAGGGGGTAACCTTGGAATGTGATCTTCCAGGTCAAAGACTATTAAATTCGTATCTGTAGGGTCTATTCCACCAATATCCTTTAACAGTGTCTTCCATTGAGTGGGACAACTTTGAAGGACTTCGAGAGCCGACATCGCGAAGGGTGCCTACACCAGATCTGCTACAATACTGTAGTTCTGAGAAGCACGTGCATGAGGATTGAAAGCAGACTTTCGAACAACATCCTTTGGGGGAGGGCAAAGAAATTTATCAAGACTCGGTCGTTTGAGATGAAGAGGACCGTTGGGAGGTGGAGTCAAGTGAGACTGTTGGACCAACGAAGGTGGTATATCGTCAACTTTCTCCTTTGAGGAAGAGTAATCTTTGTCCCGAGTGGTAAGTGTAACATCATTCGTTTTTGAATCACCATTACACATAAGTACATAGGAAGTAGTGGATGGAGAGAGTTGGTCGTGAATGACAAATTGGTCCTGTTGAGAAGGGAAAGGTTGGGACAAAACAGCCGGTGTGGGAGGTTTCAAGGTCCCTTGAAGGAACTTAGTAACCTCGACTCGTCTTGGACAATATTTCGTGTAGTGATCATCACCACAGATAAGACAAGGGTACTGGGTTTTGCGCTTATCCTTATCATCAACAGGTTATGTTTTGGATTTCTCAGATTGCGTGTTATTTTTATCCTCCTTATTCTTACCCTTCCCCTTTTTAGATTTATTTTTTCCGGCAGGGGTAGATTGAACGGAGTTCCCCTTAGAGGTTTTTCCAGTGGAAGGAGTAGGAGTCGGATCATTTTGAACATAAGAAGCAGTAGATTGGGATTGGTGGGAGAGGCTTCTGCAGATTGAGGATGAGCATGGGAGGTGCCAATCACACCATCAGTCGCATGAGAAGCAACATGAGTAGTTGAGGTAGTGGTGGTAGAAGGAATAGGTGCTTCAGGTAGAAAATCATAAAGAGTACCCGTTTTTGAATAAACGAGATCGACGTATTGTGCGCGACTGATCGCCTGTTCTTCTGTGACAACTCCACCCATGGCAATGTCACAAGAGATTTGATTCATGAAGGATTTCGTGAACCATTCTTCCAATAACTGATCGGGAAGATCGAGTTTGATTAAATGTCATCTTCGTCTCCACTCATGAATATGATCGAAGATGTGAGTGGCCTTGTTTTGCTTGAAGGAACTCAAAATATCGGTTCTTGTTTCATAACAGATTGGCAACTGGTAGTGTGTGAGGAAATCCATGGCTAGGGTATTAAAGTCGGTGAAGAATCCTCATGTGAATTGTATATACCACTTTGCATCCAAACCCATAAGAGTTCGTTGGAAGAGTCGTAACCGAATGGAATCATCCATCAAAGAGTTGGACAAACACCAAAGGTGAAAAGTCATGACATGGTTGTTTGGATCTTCTCCCGGTTTACCATCAAATTTTGGAATGTCAGACGATAGCTTGGCCGGTATAACGGGCCAATGGGGAGAATGCAGGATGGGGTCATTCAAGATTCCAGACTAGTCAGGAAGATCCAAAGTGGCTAAAAAGGGTAACTGTCTATTCACATGAGGATACTAGTGACTTTGGAGAGGAAGTCCCATTGGTATACCAGTAGGACCGTAAGCAGTATGCATGGTAGGTGAAGGTCCTGACAGATTCGTACGTGCATGTGGAGGCATGTAGCCCATAGGATTGTACTGATTAGGGATGTTCCCTTGGAAAGGGACACTAGGTTGAACATTTTAACCCTAAATGGGATTGGAAGAACCGAGATACGACTGGCCCGAACTAGGGGGTATGAAAGAGATAACTTGAGGTTGTTTCCCCTAGACGATTGTGGATTTCCTTGGATGAGAAGGTTCCAACACTGGGCCAACGATCCTAGAATGTTATGTCCATGAGGTGTGGAAGGACTTCTGAGCGAGGGTTGTCGTCCAAGCGGGGGTGGTATTCCAATTTGGTGGTGCCCTCCAAATTGGGTTTTCCCCTTAGTGTTATATTGTCCTCCAACAAGAATCTGAAAACCATAAGTGAATAATGGAGTAGAGCCTCCAATTGGATTGGAGCCACTTAGGCCAAATACTCCCATAAAAGGTGGATAAGACCCTCCAGAGGGGACCTGGGAAGGTGTCGGAATGAAACCAGAAGCAACATTGTACCCAGGAGGAGTAAAAACTCCAAACGTTTAGGACAGAACTTGAGTGGGAATGGGGATAGAATCATTTAAAGCATGGTACCAATGAGGGAGAGATGGGACAGGTTTAGACGAAATTGGTGTACCGATGGGAGAATGAGTGACCACCGGATTCCCAATGGGAGTAGTCATAGCATGAGAGACCATTGTAGAATGGCTCATATGAAGAGGAATGGTTGAGCCAGGACCAGCGGACTGTGTGTCTAAACCTACGAAAACATAACAAGTCATGTTATTAAAGTGATCTAGAGGTATTGTATAGGTAACAGATGTCTCGGGTAGTTCAGAGATGACAGGTATATCAACACCTACCTCTGAGCCGTAAAGCTTTCGCACAGTAGTCGGGATTCGAAATATGTCAGTGGTCCAAAAAGGATCATCACTTTCCATTTCGGTAAGAGGTCCGGTTGGTATTCTAGAAGTGTCAGCAACAAGTTCTTCGGAGGAATTCAGTCAGAGAATACGTCTCTCGTATCTAGGAGGGATGCAGAAAGTGTCTAGAGAATAAAAAACAATTCAGAAATTGTCTAGAGAGTCGGTTATTTCCTCTTGAGATGGTATGTCGTCCTAGACCTCACTCTATTGAGGAGAGCCCTCTAGTGTGTTAGGAAGCAAGGGTTCGGATACTCTCGGATCTTCTGGGGGTAGTCCTTGCATTCTACATGAACGGCGTGGATGGTCAATGTTGGCTAAACCAAAAATTTTACGGAAGAAATCTATGGCCAAATATGAAAACAAACAACACTCGCTAATAAAATCCAAGGATCAGACCAAGCAAACAAAACCTTCTTATTTTGAAGTCACTAGTTGGTGATGAAATCCAACGTCGCGAAGTCAAGACAAGAAGGGGCTAGGACAAAGCTGGTGGAAAATTTACGTTGACAACTTTCTTAACGGACTTACACCTTGGTGTAAGCTCCCACACATAATCATGGGTATACCCTCCAAGGAGCCCGAGTGAGTCTAGCCAACATCAATTACAGCTACCGTGAAGACTTTCCCCTCTACAGTCACCTCATGTAAGACCCTAAGAAGATAGGAAACTAAGGCTACCAAGTACAACAATGATGCCTAGGAAAACAATTGGTAGTCTGATCTACGCGCAAAGGTAGGGTATCTAGCCCGAAATCACCTTGAGAGGCTTCCACTCATCATTGTGGGTATACCTTCAAGCGACCCACATAATACATGCAATCTCTACACGGATATCAATAGAGCAAGGTGGGTAACTCTACCAATCTCAATGTGACCTCAGGTTTGATCCTTGTGTGAGAAGGGCTTCCCAGGACAAAATGTTGCAAATGTAATTAAACACTCCCTATCACAAGATGTTATTGTGTTTTTTTGCTTTGGAGAGTGTGTCTCACTTCCTATTCCAAATCTCTAGCCTAGCTAATGTTGGTGTAAAAGATCCCTAGAAAATAAAAGTTACTAATTGATTTTTAGATTTCGCAATTTTTTTAAAGGTTGTTGTTACTCAAGAGGGAGACAGGAATTAAACCAATGTTATGTAAGACCTTGCCCCAAAAACATGCAAATAGAAATGAATGATGCAAATTTTTGTTCAATGAACAAGAGGGAGAAGGTATTTCTGGAATGATGTAAGCTATGAAATAAGCTTTCTTTTTCTCAAATGAACATGAATGAAAACAACCATAAACAATAAAGTTTCTCAATTTTCTCTTCTTTTTTTTTGGATGCAATAAGCTTTCTTATATATGATTACTCAAATGAATAAGTTATTTTAAATTCTTCCTTTCTAAGTCCAATTCAGGGGTATGACCAAGAAAGGACAAGTAATCCAAGAGAAATTATACACTCAACAAACACCCAAATCAAACTTTCAACGAAGATAAAAGTAAAAATGACAAGAAAGTGTTTCTCCAAATGCAAATGAAGAAATGTCTTCTCAATCATCAAGAAACCCGGAACATGAAATCAATCCAAAACTTCAAAATCCAATCAAAGAATTTTAATCGAACAAGCACTCAAATACAAGTTCATAGATTATACCCTTGACGATAAAAATCAAAAACTAAAACTAGAAAAAGATTAAAAGAGAGGTGTTTGATCTTCAAAACCAATCAACAACAAGTTACACAATCAGGAAAAAGTCAAATATTGGCATTAAGAGTCCCTCCCATCTGACTAGAGAAAAATTGGGCATCAACAGAGGTCAAAAACCAACTCAAAAAAAAAATTTCACAGATGTCATCATAGCCTTACAGCATATCACAGTGTGGAAATCAAGAGTTTCTGCAGGCCAGCAAAAGATAGGGTGTGGAAAGTTCACACTGAAGTAAAGAACCAAGGTGTGGAAATTGAAGGTTTCCACAGGCTATGTATAGGGTACAGTGCGGAAGTGTTTGTAAATCAAGAAATTTTGAGAAGAGGGTAAAGGATCTAAGAGGACTTTAAATCTGGAGAGTCTGAATGGATCTCCCACAGAATCAGAGACTGATTTCAATTAAAAAGAATAGGTTAAAAGAAAATGGCCAACAAAAAACCACAATCAAGTTGTATCCCCAGTGGAGTCGCCAATTTAGTTATTGGATAAATCGGTGAATGCAGATATAAACTAATCTCCCTAGATCCACCTGGATCTAGAACCAAACAAGACAGGACATGACGCTTTCCCTAAGTTTCTACCATTGAATTTACTACCAAATAAGGAATGGATGACATACCTTTAGATATCGCTTCCTTATATCTTTGTTTTCTCTGCTTCACTCCAGTGCTCTTGTGAGATCATATCTATAATGACACAAACCAACCAAAGTGAAATCAATAATTGTAGACTCAATGGAAACCTAAACATGTGATCAATGAGTCATGTAATAAAACGCTAATGATTTTATGGGAAAGAAACATGTCACTGTATCATATTAAATAAAAGTGGAAGATACAACCAAATTTCCTTGATGTCGCAAGTTCCCTTTTGGTGGTCCTTTGTTCCAAAACACACATACACTTGCTCTGAATTTGTATGAAGATGATCCACAAAGATTGATGGACAAATGGATGCCCCAAGCATCAGTTGTATCAGGATTCTTCACACAATCCTCAGCTTATTCTTCCAGCAATTCTTTTCTCAATCATGCTTAACCTTTTCCATGAGGAATCCATCATTATATAGGAGAAGGTGAAGTGGTTACAAGGATGAGGATGATCCCACCAAATCAGAGAAATTAGTAAGATCACAACCATACAGACACCACCTCACATTCTATAAGGTTATCCTTCTAGAAACTTCGTGAAACTTCTTCATTTTCTTAGCTTCAAGCACAACCACACCTTGCCTATATAGCATCATGCAAAAATCTGATGAGCCAGGCATAGAGAAGCCTACGGAAATTAAGGATTTTAGCACTATGTACCACTGTCAGCCTGCAGCGTCATTCCAAAAATATGACTTGTAGGGGAAGAACTTATTCATTTTCCTCATGTAAAAGATTGTTTTGGAAGCCTGAACACATGCCTGCAAGGTCATCATCAGAGTGACCAAAATAATGTGTAACACCTTGAAAACTAGATTTGCAGCATGTGTTGCATCACTGGTCTTCTGGCATGGGATAAAGTGTGTCATCTTTGAAAATCTATCCACCACCACAAATATAGAATCACACCTTCTTTGTGTTCTTGGGAGTCCCAACACAAAATCCATGCTTATTTAATCCCAATGCCTCTCTGGTATTGGCAATGGTTGATACAATCCATTGTTCTGTCTTTTACCTTTTGCATGTTGGCAGATTATACATCTGTTCAAAAATTTTACTACTTATGTTCTCATACCTAGCCAATAGTATGAAATTCTCAACTGTTCAAACATTTTATCATGGCCAAAATGTCTAGCCAATCCTCCACTATGATTTTATTTCAAAAGGTTTTCCCTCATTGAGCATTTCAGTATGCACAACTAATTGCCCTTGAACAACAATCCCTCTTGAATCATATACTATGTCCATTGGATCTTGTTTCTCAGCACAGGATTTGCACATGCTTTGTACGCTTCCTTGAAATATGCATCATCACAATACATATCCTTAAGGTGTTCAAACCCCAAGGTCTTCACCTGAAACTCATGCAGAATCAAACATCTCTTGCTCAATGCATCAACAACTTTGTTATCAGTCCCAACAATATGTTTTATGAAAAAAGTAAAACTTTGCATAAACTCAATCCACTTTGTATGCATCTGATTCAATTTTTCCTGTCTGGTTATGAATTGTAAGGCTTGTTTATCATTGTATAAGACAAATTCCTGTGGGACAAGGTAGTGCCTCCACTTCTTCGGGGCTTGAATTATGGCATAAAACTCCTTATCATATGTGGAGTATTTTCTCTTGGTCCCATTCAGTTTCTCACTGAAATATGTAACATGCTTATTGTCCTGGCTCAAAACTGCTCCAATTTCAACTCCACTTGCATCACATCTCACTTGAAATGTCTTTTCAAAATTTGGTAAGACCAGAATTGGTCGCTCTATTATTTTATTCTTCAGTATATTGAAGCTCCTCTCGACCTCCTCTATCCATTTAAAAGATTGGTGCATTTTCTTTACTGTGTCCATTGGTGCACAAATTCCACTAAAATCTATGATGAACTTCCTATAAAAACTCGCTAATCCATGGAAGCTTCTTACCTCAAACATGTTTCTCAGTGACAACCATTCTTTGATTGCTCTCACCTTTTCTGGATCCATCTTCAGTTCATTTAAAGAGATCAAAAAACCTAAGTAAATGAGTTATGTCTTCATAAAAGAAGACTTATTCAAATTTATCAATAGCTTCTCTTGCTGTAGTCTCCTCATTACTAGTGTCAGTTGTCTCAAATGATCTTCTTTAGTCTTGCTAAAATCAGTATATCATCCAGATATACAACCACAAACTTGCCAATGAAATCTTTCAGTATTTCATTCATCAATCTCATAAAAGTACTCGGGGCATTTGTTAAGCCAAATGGAATAACAAGCCACTCATACAAAACTTCATTTGTCTTAAAGGTTGTCTTCCACTCATCACCTTCTCTCATTCTTATTTGGTGATATCCACTTTTCAAATCAATTTTAGAAAATAAATTGGATCCACTTAAACAATCTATTAAATCATCCATTCTTGGCAAAGGAAATCTATACCTGATGGTGATGTTGTTAATGGCTCTTGAGTCTGTACACATTCTCCATCCTCCATCTTTCTTTGGACTCAACACAGCTGGTACTGCGCATGGATTCAAACTTTCTCTCAACAAACCCTTTTCTAACAATTCCTGGACTTGGTTCTTTACCTCCTCATTCTCTCGAGGTGTCAACCTGTATGCTTCTTTGTTTGGCATACTTACTCCTGGCATCAGATCAATATGATGGTTTATACTTCTGATGGGTAGAAATGTGTTAGGTAGCTCATCCACCACTATGTCAACAAAATTATTCAACAATTCCTGAACTTCTTCAGGCAAATCATCCATTGTATTACTTGTAAGGATAACTTTAGGTTTCCTCACCACAACAAACTGTGTCTCTTGTTCTTTCTTGACTTATTTTAGGAATTTCTTCCTGCTCATGAGAAGTATGCTTGTTTTGGATTCCTCTTTCACTTTCTTCTCCTCTATTGGAAGCAACATGTGTGTCCTACCATTCTTATCCAAGGTGTATGTATTCTTCCTCCCATCATGAATGACATTCTTGTCAAACTTCCAAGGTCTTCCCAACAAAATATGACATACATCCATGGGAATTACATCACATAGGATTTCATCTCTATATCCTCCTATATTAAATTCAACCAAACATTGTTTAGTAACCATTACTTGGTGTCCTTTCTGCAACCATGATACTTTGTATGGCTTCGGGTGTACAGTCATCTCCAGCTCCAGCTTCTCCACCATCTCTGTGGATACTAGGTTATTAGTGCTCCCACTGTCAATTATCACCTTGCATACTTTGTCTTTTGTCTTGCAAGTTGTCCTGAATAGGTTGTTTCTTTGCATGGGCTTCTCGACTTCTGCCTCTGGTTTTAAGAGAAATTTTCTCAACATCAAGGATGTTCCATCCTCCACTCCTTCTACTTCAACATTCCTCCTATGTGCTTCCAAAATGTGAGCTTCACCTTCTCTTTCTTTATTTCTCTTGAGACATTCCCAAGACTTATGTCTTGCCTTACCACAAGTGTAACATCTTACTTCA